>CM019149.1:268776946-268989870 GCA_009733165.1 Naja naja | reverse complement strand
GCGCTTCCCACAACCTCTGCAGTAGAAATCTTGCCTCTTTCTTCCCAGGTCTTTCTTTTCCACTCCATTCTGAGTCTATAAATTCCTTCCTCCACCTCACTACAGTCTGACTCAGAATCTATTTGCTCACAATGAGTTGTTGTGGACTTTTCCACATCAGGATGGCTTGTGGCCTTGTTGATTTTCTTCATGGCTGCTGCTGAGGACTTGGTAGCTTCTGCTGAAGAGGCCTCTTCTATTGCTTCCTTCAGCGTGATCTTAGGTTTTAGTAATAACTTGCTCTGAAGCACCTTGTCTTTAAGGCCCAGAACAAATCGATCACGCATGGCCTCTTCTAAATTGTTAAATTCGCATGCACCCCAATGTCTCTCAAACTTGCCACGAAGTCGTTTACGCTTTCGCTTTCCCCTTGATCCCGACGGTAAAACTCGTGTCTCTTAATGAGGCACGATACTTGTGGTGCATAATGGGCTCTTAACAACTTTTCTAAGTCAGGCCATTCCATTACCTTCATGTCTGCAGCTCCCGCCAATGCCTTCGCCATCTTGAAAACTGCCGGACCGCAGTGCATGAGAAAGACCGCCCTCTTCCGCTTCTCGGAAATGTCGGCAAGATCGTTTCCTTCCAGATACATTTGGAAACGATCTGCATACCTCCCAGTCTTCTGCCATCAGATCGAATGGGCTGGGGGGTGTTCAGCACAGCCATCTCGCTCTCCTTCTGTTCCACGTTGCCTTCTTCTTCAGGGAGATCCCATCCTCGTCGCCAGTGTTAAGTTTGCATGAAGAGACAGACGCGGAGTACTTCAAGCTCTTTGTTTATTAGTGACTACAGCTCAGAACGAACCCACTTTGGCTGGGCTGCGGCTGCTACTTATAGCCAGCAGCCGCAGTTGCCAGCCAATCAGAGTGCAGGGTTTTCCTGCACTTTTTAAACCAATCATTTCTTACATTTTACAAGAACAGTTCAAACTAAACCAATGACTTTAAACCTGCATACATAACATGAAGGATGTGTGTTTGTGTTTTATTTTCAATGTGCACTGAAGATGGTGTTTGATTTCATTGTACGAAGTGCAATGACAATAAAGTCAACTAAACTGAACTAAACTAAAAGTTATATGCTGCATGACACTTGGCTTCCACAGAAATATCTGTCTTCACATTTTAGGCTAACTTTTTATATGCAGGTTTAGCATATATATATATTTTGAAAGAATACTAAATCTTTTCCCTTTAAAAAGAAAAGAAACAATCAGCATTTTCTGAGCGTAACACCCATGTTAATGAAACAGAATCCTTGCTCTTTTGAAAGAGAGCTGCATAGAAGATTGATTTCAATAGGAAAGAGTGCTGTGTTTTGACAGCTGCCCATTGCTTGACTCCTTTCTGGTTTTCTGCTGCTTTTGCTAACCAGCAGTTTTTCATGGCCTTATTTTCTTGTATTGATTATGTTTATGAGGGAACCAGTACTATTTTTCCTATTCCTATTAATCTCAGTGCAGCCATTATCTGCACTACCATTTTCTTTCAGCACTAACAGACAACTGAGCATACTCACTGTGGCTCATTCCCTTCCTTTCCCTATTAGCCTGACATGAAGGCATATAAGTAGGATTCAAGATAAAGTGTGAGAGGACCCAATGTGTTTTATTATCTTTCTTCTGTGCCTGAAATTGGGCAATTTTGGAACAAAGCTCTAGAACTCATTCAAAAGAGCACCTTCAAATAGCTAGCCTAGCAGGTTGCAGGCATAGAAAAAGGGTTCAAGATGGAGTGGAATGGAAGTGCCCCAATGTGCTTGCAACTATCGTTTGTGTTACTTGAAAGGTGACTAAACCCTCCAGCCAAGCAATTCAAGCTAAATCTTGGTGATTTACAGACTGGAGGATAACATGCTGATCTGGTTGCAAATATTGACTGAAAAAATAAAATTCATGGTGAAGAATATACAGAATATCAGAGTCATATATAAAATTAATGATGTTAAACAGAGTAATAAATGAGGTTTGGGGAGATATTTAGATACTTTAGTTTATAATTTAAGGAATCTTATGCTTTTTGAAAACACCAGCTGGCTTGTCTATGTTTCTCATATTTTCTCTGATCAATCACATAGTAATAACACTTCCACAAGTAATGTATTTTATTGGAGCCCAGTGGTTGTCATTATGATCAGATTTCCTGAAGTCTTTTTGAGAGCAAAGGTGACAGAGGGTGTGGAAGAAGTGTCTGTGAAAAATATGATTTTGTTTCACATAATTATTTCTCATTTAAATTGAAGTCCACACATCTTAAAGTGACCAAGTTTGAAAAACACTGTAATATTGCACAGCTAAGCATTAACAACCTGAGAGTAAACTACCCCTACTTTATTCATCTACTCTAGGGGTTTTTATGTCACCTCTAAAAGATAACTGTTTTGCTGTTAAGAGTGGTGATTGGTAGATTAGTAACCAATTCTAAACTCTGCAATAATGCTTTAAATTTGTATTATAAGAATTATATTAGATTTTGTTATGTATGTAGGTTGAATGTCATTGGTTTAGTTTGAATTGTTCTTGTAAAATGTCAAATATGATTGGTTTAAAAAGTGCGGGAAAACCCTGCACTCTGATTGGCTGGCAACTACGGCTGCTGGCTATAAGTAGCAGCCGTAGCCCAGCCAAGTTGGGTCCATTCGAGCTGTAGTCACTAATAAACTTTTCACTGAAGCTCTTCGCGTCTGACTCTTCATGCAAACTTAACAGATTTAGACAGACAGGTCATATTAATTAGCACAAGGTAAGGAAAACTAATAAGGAAACAATATTGAAAAAGGAAATTAAAGTTAACTAACCAAAATCAAATTAAGCATAACTGAAAACAAAGCAAATCAGATTCAAAGATAACTAACAGCTACATTTGGAAAAGAAGCCAGGAACACATCAAATATAAAGTGGGAAATACGTTGAATTTTTAACTGCCTTTTCATCTTCATTCCTTTGTATCTGTGCTAATTTTCCTAAGCAGAGTTACTGTACTGACCAGAACAAGAATATACAGTACATTTAGCCAAATCTTCTCCAGCAAATCTTTTCTCTGTAGATCATCAGAGAAAGAGATGGATCTTTCCCCTCATTTTAAATGCCAGTCCACTGACATTTACAGGCTTACTTAATCACAATTCTTGTGCATGCTTGCATGTGTTAAACCCACATCTTTACAAGCTTAACACTCTTCCTAGAAAACTTTCTGGAATATTCATCAGCCAATAACAGATCATCTACCTTACAAACAGGTGCTCTCAAGTTTGATCCTAGGAATCCTTTAAAGAAGCAAATGATTAGAAAAGACTCTCTTTTCATGGAATCCTGAAAAGCCATTGTCAGTCAGAATAGAAAATCCTGAAGTAGAATGAAAAATAAAGTATATTTGCTTGTCACATTAAACCATACTATTGAAAGGCTTAGCATATTGTCTGAACTCAGATTCCAACTGAGATTTTGGGTAAGGTAGAAAGTTTTAAGCATAAACTGACGCTGTTATTTTTTAGTATTGCTGTTATTTACCTTTATTACCTGGTTTTCTTTCCATTTCCTTCACAATAAAAGTAAGTTAAGGTGGATTTGGCCTGGAGGGAGTGACTGTCCAAATCTCTTAAATGAATTTCTGGACTGCATTTACAGTTCAACTCTAACTTCCTGTTCTTAATACCATTTTTAAGCTGCCTAGATTTACTTGGTTGAAGCAGCATAAAACTGCTTATAAATCAGTTCCATAACTACTACCTATCTTAGCCGTAGTGTTTTATGTCACTTGAGCCTCTATGACAGATAAAATCTTTCTGGTCTTTGGACATATAACAATTTGATTGCAAGGAGTTGCATGCCATGTAGACTATGCTAGTAAAGGCCCATTCCTTCTAAAACAGGAGTGTCAAACTCATGTTGTCATGGTAGCATCACATGACATATTGGGACTTTTTTCCCTTCGCTGAATCAGGCAGGGGTGTGGCCAGCACATGACGCATCCGGCCCACGGGCCATGAGTTTGATAGCCCTGTTCTAAAAGAAAAGCATTTTTTCATCTTATACCAGTCAATTTTCCTGGTGAGACAGAAACAGAAGTTTATCAGATTGAAGAAGTCTATGTACTCCTAAAGGGAAGAGTATTTCCATCCAAAACACATGCTCTTTTCTCATCAGTCTTAGCTGTATTGTTATCTTCAGTTGGAACAGGGGGATGAGTTTGGTTTAATGTCAGAATTTCAGCAGTCTATTCACTGCTTTAATTGTAAATTAGTGATTCCATCACTAAGTTTGGATTAAAAAGCAACCACTTTGATCAAAGAAGGCAGAAAATAAACTATTGCTCCCTAATGAATGCAATTAGTTCTAATCAAGTTGATTTGTATTATTCAGGGAATTGCAGTTTTAACCATTGTTGCCACAGGTGATGCATTTTCTTACTATCAGGCTTCAAAGATAAGAGACTTTAAAAGTTTAATTAGAAATGGGGATTTTTAAAAATTATTATTGTTCTTAAAAGTACACAAAAGGATTGCTAGCTGAAGACTTGACAGCTAAATGTGAACTGCTGTGACAACGTCTATCTTGAGGCTGTATACTTGTTTTCCAACTCAAATTTGCACTGTTGCAAGGATTTGGAAAAAATCTTTTCATGATTTCTCAAAGCACATTGCTACTGGTTTATTTGGCACACATTTTATATTGTGAATAGTGCTCATGTTTTATATCTTTGAGTTAAAGCCAGTTTCAATTGTAAGTTCAGCAGGAGTAGGTGGATGGCATGGACTGCTGGATGAAGTACAACAATAAATTCAGGAAAGAAAAGATATTTCAGTCTTCCCTCGCTATTGGCAAGGGTCCATGGCTCATTGTTAGAGCACATGTTTAGTGTATAAAAGGCTGAAAATAAATTTCTGTTGAAGCTTCTGTGAATCAGGCTCAACAAAGCTGTGGTGGATAGATCAATAATCTGACTCAGTACAATGCTGTTTCCTGTTCCAAAATAGCAGCTCCCTCCTTTCCTTAAAAATTATGTTGTTATCTCAGAACATGGCAATTTTTGCTGTAGCCATCCAAATAGCAAGGAGGGGAGGAGAATCTCAAAAGATATCATCTGGCTCACTATTGGATGGATTGATTGGGTTTTCTTTCTCCTTTTTCTCTTACTACCCATCTAGTGCTGAGAACAATAATGTAACGATAGTAGGGAATGAGCAAGTGAGTCATCAAGTGAATACTTCCCAACATTCCTAATGTGGCTCTATTTTTAGATTTAGAAGGAAGAATGATTATGTTGTACATTTTGGGGATGAATTGAAAATGATTTTGTTTTCAGCTACAGATGCTTCCTTTGGTGCTAGGCAGAAAATATTAAAAAAACTATAGAGAACACCTATCTGATTGTTCAGGTTGATACAGTGATGCTACTTTTATTGAGACCACTGAATTTGTTTAAGACCAATTGTTGATTTGAAGCACACCACTATCACAGCACATTTATTTCTCAATGTAAGCAATGAAAACCAATCATGAAACATCTTGTATAAAATCTTACTGTGGAAGAATTACCACCTTCATCTGACACTCAGACATTAAATCAGCAAAAAGCTAGCCACTGTTACATATGGTATGGAGACAAATGAAATGGGAGGGCAAAGAAGGTAATGCCATCGTTAAAACTACATTTTAAGATTGCCATCAATCCCTGAGCCAAATTCTATTGAGCACAATCACTTTTACCCAATGAAGTTTATGTTTTTATTTTATTTTTATTTATTTATTTGATTAGTCAATTGCTTACAAGATAATAGGTATAAGTATAAACATAGTTATGAATACATGGATACATATAAGAAAATAAAAGAAACAATAGGACAGGGACGGTAGGCACTTTGGTGTGCTTATGCACGCCCCCTACAGACCTCTTAGGAAAGGGGTGAGGTCAATAGCAGACAGTCTAAAGTTAAAGTTTTTGGGGTTTGGGGAAGAAACCACAGAGTCAGGTAGAGTATTCCAGACATTGACCACTCTGTTGCTGAAGTCGCATTTCCTGCAATCAAGTTTGGTGCGGTTAACCTTGAGTTTGTATCTATTGTGTGCTCTTGTATTGTTATGGTTGAAACTGAAGCATTCATTGACCGGTAGGACATTGCAATGTATGATTTTATATACTATACTTAGATCGGACCGAAGGCGGCATAGTTCTAGGTTTTCTAGGTCTAGGATTTCAAGTCTGGTGGCATAAGGTATTCTGCAATGAGTAGAGGAGTGGAGAACTCTTCTTGTGAAATATTTCTGGACTTTCTCTACTGTGTTCCAGAAATACCTCTCAGCAATGCAGTCATGTGCCCAGTTAGACATTTTCCTGTTAAGGAACCTCACTTGCTGAGCAAAAAGAACCTGAAACTAGTAAGTAGGGATAGAAATAGCATCATGGCCCAGTTGCCCATCAGCGCTTGACAAATTCAGGTCTTTATTGGTCTCCAAAGTTTTGTTGCTGATCTCTAACTCTATAAGATGCTTCTGTTTATGGTCAGGAAAGATAAAAGGAGCAAGTGAAAACTGGACGTATTGATGTCAATGGACAGCACAGACCACTATTTTGATAGGGTTGTTAATTACTGAAAGAAAGCTGGCCAACAGATGTTGGCAGAAGAGAATGATAGAACCTAAAAGGTATACAATAGTAGGCCAGGAAAGCAAAGCCCATTGTATAGACAGATGGACAGCTTCTAATATTCATATTAATTTATTGGTAATTTCAAAGTCAGATAATATTTGGATCCTAATGTAAATGATTAAATGAAATTCATGAAATCATGAAATTGAAGGACATTTTGGTTCAAATCTTAATTTATGAAAGAAAGAAAGAAAGAGAGAGAGAGAGAAAGAGAAAGAAAGAAAGAAAGAAAGAAAGAAAGAAAGAAAGAAAGAAAGAAAGAAAGAAAATAATTACACTGGCCATATATTATAATTGAGGTCAAATATCTCAGCATGTCTAGGAGGGACATGTATATCAGCACCAAGATGAAAATAGTTGACTATCACATTATAATGGGAAACATTAACATTTTGGTAAAATACAAAAAAAAATCCCTGGAAGAGTTTGCATGTTGTTTAGTATTGGAATAAATAGGATATGAAAGAGCCCAAGATTCTGTTCTACTGAACATTTCATTTCTGGAAGAAGAATGTTCTGAAACAAGCTTCAATTTTCTGTTCTTCTTCTGTACTCAGAAGACAATCCTATTGAAGGATGAGAAATAAACTACCAAGGAAATGGTAGCTTCATAGGACATCACAGAAGTACTTTTGCAGTGATGTTTTTAAAAAGTAGCCCAAATTGAATGGCTGTGCAATAAAGAAACACACTTTCTTCTCCTGTTTTTTTTTCATATGCTAGTTTTCTTATCATTCATTTTCAGCTCCAGCTGCTTTTCTTTCTCAATTTGAATGAGAAAGACATTTCCACTTAAATTCCATTTTGAAAATCTGCAATTGAAACAAAGGATTGGCACGAGGAATTCAGGTCAAAGGGCTCAATGAAATATACATAATGCATAATAACCACCATGGGCCTTGGTGGTGCAGGCTGTTAATAGCCTAGCACTTAAGTTCCAGCTGCCTGTAATTACTGCAGGCTCGAATCCCACCAGGCTCAAGGTTGACTCAGCCTTCCATCCTCTCAGGGACCCAAGATTGTTGGGGGCAATAAGCTGACTTTGTAAAAAATGCCGCTTAGTAATAAGCAGGCATATACAATGGAATGAAGGCTATTGCTGAGCGCATTGGGTTGTATCCCAAAAATTGTAAGCCGCCCTGAGTCTCCGGAGAAGGGTGGGATATAAATATGAATAAAAAAATAAAGATCAATATTTTCTGCCTTGATGTAAGATAAAACTTTCAGGGAAAGGCTACAGCAGGGCATTTCTATCTTGACAAATTTATGATGTGTGGACTTCAACTCCTAAAATTTTCCAGCTAGCATGCTTTGAGAAACCCTTACAGTAATCTTTCGGAACAGGTATATTCAAACTTTCTGAGGCAATCAAACCTCTTACGTTTTTTTTAAAAAAATCCTGGAATCTCTGATTACGAAATAACTAGCAATAGCACTTAGACAACCAACTCCACAATGCTTCACAACACTTTCTGAGAGATTTATAAAGTCAGCATGTTGCCGTCAACAATTTGGATCCTCATTTTATCAATCTCAAGAAGGATGAAACACTAAGTCAGCCTTGACTCCTCTCAGGATCACACTCCAGACTTTTGGCAGAGTTAGCCTACAATAGCAATAGCAATAGCACTTACACTTATATACTGCTTCATGGTGCTTTTACAATCTTCTCTAAGCAGTTTACGGAGCCAGCATATCTCCCCCAGCAATCTGGCTCCTCATTTTACCCACTTTGGAAGGATGGAAGGCTGAGTCAACCTTGAGCCTGGTGAGACTTGAACTGTATAAATTGCAGGCAGCCAGCATGCAGGAGAATTAGCCTGCAGTACTGCATTCAGAATTAGCCTGCATCACCAGGGCTCCCTATTAAGAAATGAAACATCAATGACAAAAAGTTATCAATAAAATAAATGCAAATTAACACCTTGAATTTTACTAAAAAAGTCACTGTTCAGTGAATTAATATTATTTATATGCTCTGCCAGGAATAAGACTGGGGATAAAGAGAGGAATTAGGAATCTTTCAGGAGACCATTAGAATTACCTACTGTAGGTATGAGACAATTACCTGGATATCCCTGCAATCTCCATTATCAGAAATCTCCATAGCTGGACCAAAGTATGGAGTTAAAAAAGCTTTATTGTTCCTGACCTAGAAACTCTTGTTTCTGCACAAACTGTCCTGTTGTTTTGCATGCATACTCTTTCTATCCCTAATCTTGTGTCCATTTAAACTGTAGTACTCCCTGCTTTAGAAATCCAGATTGACATCCTGTCCCAAAGGTGCCTTTTCAAGATGCAAGTAGACTTTCTGGTTTTTCATTAAAGACATTTCACTTGTCATCCAAGAAGCTTCTTCAGCTCTGACTAGAGGGTGAGGAATGGAAGGATTTATTCTCCTTGTAGACAGCTTGTCATTTGCATTCTTTTATTGAGTCATTAAAATCACTCTTGAAGGTTTAACTATCTCATCAAAGTCACCTGAGTGGTGCAAACGGGTGGTGGAGCTTTCCTGGAACTGTTGAAAGTACTGTGTTGTAGGCTGGAGATGGATGATGCCATATCCCTCCTCCTCTGTTACAAGAAGGCTGTTCAGTTTTGACATAGATGGCCTTTATTAACCTTCTTTCAAACCAGCAGTCCTCTCTGTCCGAAATGTTGGTTCTCTCTGTCCTACATGCACACCTACTGTATGTTGAAGCTTTTTTTTTCTGTTCAAATGTGAATTTCTGCCAACCATTTGTTAAGTTTGCATGAAGAGTCAGACGCG
The DNA here is from genome assembly GCA_009733165.1 of Naja naja. Taxonomy (NCBI): domain Eukaryota; kingdom Metazoa; phylum Chordata; class Lepidosauria; order Squamata; family Elapidae; genus Naja; species Naja naja. The sequence goes on along the minus strand of CM019149.1, from coordinate 268,980,411 downwards.
AGGAGTTCCAGCAAAGAGTTTATTAGTGACTACAGCTCGAATGGACCCATCCTGGCTTGGCTACGGCTGCTTCTTATAGCCTGCAGCCGTAGCTGCCAGCCAATGGGAGTGCAGGGTTTCTTCCCACACCATTTAAACCAATACCATTTGACATTTTACAAGAACAGTTCAAATAAACCAATAACATTCAAACCTACATACATAACACCCCTCCCCACTAGGTTCAGTCCATACCAAACCCCAACCTATCTAATGTATTCCTTTAAATAGGTGGGGCTCTTACGTGTACGTTGAGACCTTCGTGGTTCAGCAGTTTTAACGTTCTCACCCAGTGAGAGGGGAAATGTGTCTACTGACATTTCCCTGTTGGGACTTCCTGTGAAAGAAGACCCTGTTAGACTGTTAGAATCTGGTCTCTCCTCCCAACCCATCTCCATTCCAATGTCAGCACCCAAGTCAGGTAGTGATGTGCAATCTTCCACTTCTAAGGATGGATCTTGGCATTGTGACAGGGTTCGGGATGGTTCCTGTCACAATGGCTCGTTACACATGGGGTTGATTCCTGTTTGCTGATTTTCCTCCTGTTCCCCCCCTTCCCCCCTAGAAGAGACATCAGGTGAGGGACCCAGAGGGAGACAGGGGTGATGTTCCTGAGGGAACCTGGATCTAAGTTGGTCAATGTGCCTGCTCCATAGGAGGCCATCCTCTGTTTGTACCCTGTAAGAACGAGGGCCCGTGATGTGAGTTATTTCAGCAGGAATCCACAAAGGTTCACCTATAAGGTTCCTAGCATAGACAGAATCTCCCACACTAAAAGAACGAACTTTGGAAGTGGAATCCAGTGGTGCATTGGGTGCGTAAGTGGGATGAAGGCGGTCAAGGGAAGACCTAAGTTTCCTGCCCATCAACAACTCTGCTGGGGACAAGTTATTTGATGGGCTAGGAGTGATGTGTTGAACACTAAAAAGTTTTTCAAGCTTCTCAGTGATGTCCCCAGGACCAGCTGCTGAAGCTTCTCTTTGGTAAAGCGTACCATGCGTTCAGCCCGGCCATTGGCCGAAGGGTGCCCAGGGGCAGTGAGGGCATGTCTGATACCCTGTTGAGATAGAAAGGATTCAAAAATGTTAGATGTGAATTGAGGGCCATTGTCAGAGACAAGGACATCTGGTAACCCATGGGTTACAAACAATTTTCTGAGCTGCTTGATAACAGACTCAGTTGTAGTGGATGTCATGGGAATTACCTCTAGCCATTTGGAATATGCATCTACTATAAGTAGAAAAGTGTGCCCTCTTGTAGGGCCTGCAAAATCAATGTGGATTCTAGACCATGGGCCCCTAGGACATTCCCATTCCTGTGTGGGGGCGTGAGGTGGAGCAGGTCTGACTACCTGGCAATTGGGACAAGAGGCTACCCAGTTTTCAACCATTTTGTCAATACCTGGCCACCATACATAACTCCTGGCCAAACCTTTCATCCTTACAATCCCAGGATGACCCTCATGTAACATTTCCAAAACCTCCCTTTGCAGTTTTGCAGGAATAACCACCCTGTTACCCCACAAAATACATCCTCTTAATACAGATAATTCAGTTTGCCTGGACTTAAAAGGTTGGGCAAGGTGAGGTAGATCTTGAAAGGCCAACCTTTCTTAATCCAGCCCATAACAGGTGCCAACACAGCATCTTTGGCAGTCTCTCTGGCAATCTCAGCAGCATGGACTGGAAGCTTAGCAACGGTCTCCAGGAAAAGGTGTGAGTTTCAAGTTCAAAGTCCTCCTTGTGGCAAGGTAGTGGGCAATGACTCAGTGCATCAGCATGTCCAATGTCCTTGCCAGGTCTGTGAATCAGTTTGTATGAATAAGCTGCAAGAAATTCAGTCCATCTCAGCATTCTAGGTGACAGGATATTAGGTGTAGGTTTGTCTCCTGCCACAATGCCTAATAAAGGTTTGTGATCTGTAACAATGGTGAATGACCTGCCATACAGATATTCATGAAATTTCTTAACAGCTGCAACAACTGCTAATGCCTCCTTGTCCAATTGGCTATAATTCCTCTCTGCTTTGGACAAAGTGCGAGAGTAAAATGCAATTGGGGCTTCCCTTCCACTGGGAAGCCCGTGACTCAAAACGCCCCCCACTCCAAAAGGGGATGCATCACAAGTCAGAACAACAGGCAGATTCTCAGAGAACTGTATCAACACAGCATCAGACGTGATTAGTCTCTTAATACTGTTAAATGCTGACCCTTCCGCCCCCAGATCCAAACAACTTTCTTATCAAGCAGGCGATGTAAAGGCTCAGCAATAGATGCTTTGTGAGGTAAAAACATGTGGTAAAAGTTAATAAGTCCAAGGAAGACTTGCAAATCTGTCTTGCATCGAGGTTTAGGGGCTTCCTTGATTGCTTTAACCTTGGCATCAGTAGGGTGGATGCCCTGCTTGTCAATCATGTACCCCAGGAACTCAACTCTTTCTGTTTTGAGTGTGCATTTGTCTTCCTTGACTTTTAAACCCGCTTTTCTGAATCTGGTAAGGACTTCTCTGAGTCTCTCTTGAAGCTGAGTGTCATTTTCAGCAGAGATTAACACATCATCAAAATAAGGCACTACCCCTGGCAGTCCTTGCAACATTCTTTCCATAAGGCTTTGAAAAATGCCAGGTGCCACGCTTACTCCAAATTGTAGTCTTTTACATTTGAAAGCACCTCTATGAGTCACAATTGTTTGTGCCTCTGCAGTGGCATCATCAACTGTTAATTGTTGATATGCCTGAGCTAAGTCCAGTTTAGCAAATACTGTACCCCTGCCAAGGGAATGGAGCAGATGATGCACAACTGGTACAGGGTATGCGCTCTGCTGCAGCGCATGGTTAAGTGTCCCCTTATAGACACCACAGATTCTCACAGACCCATCAGCCTTGACTGGTGTGACTATGGGTGTTTCCCATCTGGAGTGGTCAGTAGGCTCTAAAAAGCCTTGAGCAATGAGCTTATCTAATTGTGCATCAATTTTTTCCTTTAAAGCAAATGGGACCCTCCTGGGCTTTAAACAAATTGGGGGCACCTTGGGGTCTAGGCTGAAAGCAATAGGGGTCCCCATATACTTGCCCAGTCCTTCGCTGAAGACCTCTGGAAACTCAGACTTCAAGGACTCTTCCCAGTCAGAGCTGCTCACGTGATGGATGCCAGTCACCTCGATGCCTAGTGGCTTGAACCACTCAAGTCCCAGCAAACTTGGGCGATCCTTGTCCACGATGGTCAGGGCAAACGTTTGGTGTGGCCTTTAAACTGCACGTTGAAATCTCTCGCTCCAACTACTGGAATCTTGTTCCCTTGGTAGTCTTTGAGAGTCAGTGCTTGCTTCTGGAAATGCTTCTTCTGAATTTTGGGAAAGAGTCTGTGGATAGTGTCCCATGACACCATAGATAAATAAGAGCCTGAGTCCACTTCCATTTGGCAAGGCCTTCCTTCAATAAACACCTTCACATGAACTTTTCTGCTTTTTAAGGGTGAAGAATGACCAATAGTGATTGTTTGGTGAGTTTCATTCTTGCCATTTGCTTCTAAATTTCGCCCCATCTTTTCAAAGAAATTGTTGGGCTTAAAGTCTTTATCAGGAAATTTTTTCCTAATTGGTGGAGTTCTGGATGATTTGCAGACTCTGGCTATGTGACCCCGTTTCTCACAACGTAGGCAAATGGAGTCAAAGAACTTGCATTCAGTGCGGGGGTGGCCCCCCCAACAGCCTCTGCAATAGAAACCTTGCCTGTTTTTCCCAGAGTCTTTTCTCTTCTTCTCCATTCTGAGTTTAAAAATCCCCTCCTCTGCCTCACTGCCATCAGAATCAGAGTCTATTTGTTCGCAATGGGCTGTTGTGGATTTTTCCCCATCAGAATGGCTTGAGGCCTGGCTTGAGGCCTTATTAATCTTTTTCATGGCCGCTGCTAAGGACTTGGTGGCTTCCGCTGAAACAGCTTCTTCAATGGCCTCTTTAAACGTGATCTTAGGTTTCATTAATAGTTTGCTTTGTAAGACCTTATCTTTTAGGCCTAAAACAAACCGATCACGCATGGCCTCTTCTAAGTTGGTAAAGTCACAAGCACCCCCAATGTCCCTTAAACTTGCCACGAAGTCATTAACATTCTCGCTATCCCCTTGATCCCGACGGTAAAATTCGTGTCTCTTAATGAGGCACGATACTTGTGGGGCGTAATGGGCTCTTAATCGGGCCATTCCATTACCTTCAGCTCTGCTGCTCCGCCAACGCCGCCATTTTGAAGACTGCCGGACCGCAGTGCGTGAGAAAGACCGCCTCTTCCGTCTCTCGGGGATGCCGCGAGATCGTTCCTTCCAGATACATGTGGAAACGATCCGCATACGATTCCCAGTCTTCCGTCGCCGGATCGAACGGTGCTGGGGTGTTCAGCGCAGCCATCTCGCTCAGTTGCTTGTTCGTCGCGTCGTCTTCTCTTCAGGGAAATCCTACCCTCGTCGCCAGTGTTAAGTTTGCATGAAGAGTCAGACGCGAGGAGTTCCAGCAAAGAGTTTATTAGTGACTACAGCTCGAATGGACCTGTCCTGGCTTGGCTACGGCTGCTTCTTATAGCCTGCAGCCGTAGCTGCCAGCCAATGAGAGTGCAGGGTTTCTTCCCGCACTATTTAAACCAATACCATTTGACATTTTACAAGAACAGTTCAAATAAACCAATAACATTCAAACCTACATACATAACACCATTGGTAATTATTAGATGGGCAGTATAACTAATCGGTGCCTGATATCTATTAATTCTATTTATAATTTGTAGGACATTCCAATAATTCCAAGTATATAATTGTTTTCAAAAGATTTTTGGTAATTATTTTCACTCTTGTTTTTTTCCAGTACATTTAATTTTAAAATTGTGGTTATTCTCTTTGAGCAATATCTATGAACTAAGTGAGCAAAATTGTCTTAGGCCAGCTCATTCTCTAGTTCGTATTGCATAGAAGCAAAGGAATTTACAGGTCCTGGGTGCAGGAAGTGAACAGTTAAGGTCGCACATCTGTATTTGTATCAGTTGAGTGTGATTGATCCAAGAATGATAAAAATCATCTCAATGGGGGAGAGATCAGGCAAGAATAAGGGGAAGGAGAAAGAGGAAGGGAGGAGAAAAGAAAGAGGAGGGGAGCAGGAAAAAAATTATTTAGGAAAAGAGAATGGGAAATTTTCCATTTTAAAAATGGATCAAATCTGTTTAGATATAAGTAGGAATAGATGAAAAGGGAATCTATGAGAATAGATTCTATGTAAGCTTGATATCTGAATGATACTTTAGGTAGCAGATTTCTGTAAAATATGCCACAGAAAGCACAATTCCACCTTAATATCTCATTTTTTATTTCCAAGAAAAATAATTGTAGAAATACTTCCCATGGTAATAACTATATTACTCATTCTTGTTGTGAAAATTAATGTGCACTGATTACTTTACATTGCTATTAAAATCTATTATTATACACTATTAGAATAATCCAGACAGGAAAATTAAAAGAATATAGATAATAAGTAATGTTAATTATTTAAAGTATTTCAGCCCTGCTCATTCCTCTTTAAAACAATTGTATTTAGAATACTATTATTAAGAGGAAAGTGGAAGAATTCCTATCAATCTCACTTGATTTAAAAACAGACCAAAAACACTGTACGGTGTGTTGCACTGTTCTATCAATGAAGGTTTTTTAAGTGAGCTTTTACACAATTTCAATGTTCAAAAAATAAAAGCAATGGAAGGAAGTGATCAGTAACTGGTAGGGTGGATACTTTTCACAGCAGATGACAATAGACAATTAGAGTGGGGTGAAGGGCTTTGCTTGCAAGGGATTGAAGCTAATAAAGAATTGCAGCACAGCGTGACAGCTTGAGCTGGAAAAGAAACCACTACTTTCAGCAAGAGCCATAAAAATAGGCAGAAATTTTCTTAGCTGCTAGATGGTGTTCAATTCCTGAGCAACTTTAAATACATGGAGTTCAACTCCCAGCATTCCCCAGCGAGCTTGGGTAGGGAATTCTGAGAGCTGAAGTCCATGCATCACACACACACACACACACACACACACACACACATAATAGAACAATTTTGCAGAAGAATCCCCAAAAGAAAGACACAAACAGGCATGCAAAGATTATATCTAAAAATGAGATTTCATTGCAGAATTTTTTCTTTTCATTGCAGAACTTTTTTCTTTTCATTGCAGAACTTTTGTCTCAACATACTTCCTCACCAAAATCATCATAATCATGGGATACCCAATTATAACTTCAAAAAAGGCAACTATGATCTTATAGACAACGATCTCTCATCTCTTGATTGGCAACTTCTATTCACTGGATGCAATACTGTCAAAGAACATTACAATGTATTTTTACTTGAAGTCAAAAGAGTCATCAAACTATATGTACCAGTAACAACTCCCAAAAGCAAAAAAACCCAAATTACCCATAACAATAAGGAAGCTCCAATCCAAAAAGAAATCACTTTGGCGGAAAAGTCATGTTGCCAACTTTAAAAGCCAATACAAAAATTTATGCCACCAAATATAGACATATCGGCAAAAAAAAATAGCAGAAAATAAAATACAAGCTGAATAGTCAAGTTAATGACCCCAACTATGTCAAGGACCTTGGAATACTCATCTCTAATGATCTAAGTGCTAAAGCCCACTGTAACTACATAGCCAAGAAGGCATTAAGAGTTGTTAACCTAATCCTGCATAGCTTTTTCTCCGGTAATATCACACTACTAACTAGAGCATACAAAACATTTGCTAGACCAATACTTGAATACAGCTCATCAGTCTGGAATCTGCATTACATAACGGATATTAATACAGTCGAGAAAGTCCAGAAATATTTCATGAGAAGTGTTATGTATGTAGGTTTGAATGTTATTGGTTTATTTGAACTGTTCTTGTAAAATGTTAAATGGTATTGGTTTAAATAGTGCGGGAAGAAACCCTGCACTCCCATTGGCTAGCAACTACGGCTGCAGGCTATAAGAGGCAGCCGTAGCCCAGCCAACTCAGGTCCATTCGAGCTGTAGTCACTGAATAAACTCTTCACTGAAGCTCTTCACGTCTGACTCTTCATGCAAACTTAACAGGAAGAGTTCTCCATTCCTCTACTCATAGCAGAATACCTTATGCCACCAGACTTGAAATTTTAGAACTAGACAACCTAGAACTATGCGGCCTTTGGTCCGATCTAAGTATAGTATATAAAATCATACATTGCAATGGCCTACCTGTCAATGAATACTTCAGTTTCAACCACAACAATACAAGAGCACACAATAGATGCAAACTCAAGGTAAACCGCACCAAACTTGATTGCAGGAAATACAACTTTAGCAACAGAGTGGTCAATGTCTGGAATACTCTACCTGACTCTGTGGTTTCTTTCCCAAACCCCAAAAACTTTAACCTTAGACTGTCTACTATTGACCTCACTCCTTTCCTAAGAGGTCTGTAGGGTGCATGCATAAGTGCACCAACATGCCTACCATCCCTGTCCTACTGTTTCTTTTGTATTCATATCCATTTCATGTATTCACAACCATGCTTATACTTATACCTGTTATCTAATACTTGCTTGACAAATAAAATAAATGAAAAATAATAAAAATTCTTCCTCGTGTGCTTAGCATTCAGATACTTTTTCTGAAGAACATATTTGATCAGAAAGTTTGTACTAAGAGCTCTGTTGTTCTGGCATAGATCAGTTTTATGACCAAATAAGAATTCAAGTAGTACTGTGTTTAATTTGGGAATATAAATTTTTGGTATACATTTTAGTTTAAAAAGGCTTCTTGTAGGTTCAGTTTGGGGACTCAATCAGGAGGCTTTATTATCTGAAGGAGAAAGCCTTAGGAAATGACAGGAAGGGCACTGCTGCCCTGCACCTTTCTCCACCAGCTTTAAAAGCAGAGAGAATTGGAAAGCAAACAGAATTGCAACACAACTACAGTCAGTATCATTTTTGCTGAAAAAGGAACACAGGAAGTAGGGTACCCATTTAATTTGATATTTTCCACATATTTCTCTGAATATTTAATGACTTATGATTGCACACAATTTGAGAAACACTAATCTATTTTTGCTAAGTGAATGTCCCACTGATTTTCCCAATATTCTATCAGCATTGCACACTGAAGGGATTTAAGAATATTCTGAATCTTTTATAACAGCTTATAACATTTACATAAACCAACTTGGGAACTATTGCTACGGAGAGTCACCAGTTTACATTGCATGTTGAATTTTTCTATAATAAATGTGATAAATGATACTTCAGCATTTCCTACTTCCCTCCCCTCTAATTTCAGATGGATATAGTTTAGTCTCAATCCTGGAAACTTTTTAAAAAATAGCAAAAAATAAAATTGGGAGTTGAAATTCACAAATCTTAAAGTTGCCAAGATTTAGAAAAAACTGGTTTGACTTCTAGCTAAGCAGCATAAACTGCCTGAAAGAAAACATATGAATGAATATATAAAATAGCAATAAGGTATCATCGTACTTACCAAAACTATAGGACATTTCTGGAAGAGCAAGAAAATAATAAAACCCTTAATTGGTGTTGTCTTGGTTTGAATCTCTATTATTGATTAATGTATAAGGTTTGTCTCTTTTAGGAACTGTTGGAATGTAACAATATTTTTGTTTGGGTTTGGAAACACAAAGAGAGAGAGAGAGAGGGAGAGAGAGAGAGGAGAGGGAGAGATATACACACACTAAATTTGACTGTGCATGAGATGTTACAGTAATCTATAATAATCTAGCCCATTTCTTTTCCAAAAGAACTGCCAAGAATGTATAGCACCCAGTTTTGTATCTATTTTATAATATCACTCAAGATACTTTTTCAAAATTTCAATGGCATCCATTAGCCTAAAAAGGTTACCATGGTGAACCTTAATTTTTGGAGGGTCTTAAGAGACAAGTATTGTTTTATTGTTATTCTTTATTGTTTTGAATTGATTTTTAAAATATTGTTAGCCACCTATTGTTAGCTACAGTCATGTTTTCAAGCGGGACAGTCATGTAAATCTACTGAAATGAATGTTAGAAGAGCATTTTGTCTAGTTCATCTTTTATCATCTATTTTCTTTTAAAAAATCTGTGTTCTGGGAATCTTCAAAAGAACATAGGAATTGTTAAAAGTGTTATTTGCAAGAAAGCAAAAGAGATTCTGTCCCTCCCCTGTTAACAGTTGGAATGGCTTTACCTGAGAATAATCCCAGTGTCTACTTTCTGAGAATTCACTTACAGACCCGTGACTGAAAAGAAAGAAGATCAGAGGATTGAGTCATGCAGAAATGGGGAACAAACAAACAAAACCAGGAAGAATTATCTGAGAATTGAAATAATTCTACTGCATAGGCCATAATTTGACTGGAGTTTATTGAATGCTGCTGGCACGCTTGATTAAAACAAGCAGCAGAATTATCCACTTTGGATGGAAGCAAGCAAGGCCAGAAAATAGTGTTGGTCAAGGAGAGATGTAGCATACAGTCTCCTTTGACAAATCCTTTGGAGAGTTTGTAATGGATAATCGCTTTATTTTTCCTGACACATTTTCTGTTCTACCAGTGTACACTGATTAACCACAGCACACAGTTGATAATACTACATCAGAGTGTATAATATTCCTTAAAAAGGCACCCATAGGATTTTCTTTAAAAAAAAACAAACCATCATACACTGGGATAAAACTGAGTGTTTGACCTCTGCTGTGATTTATTTGTATTTATGAAAGTCAAGATATAAATTTACTCATTGTTTATAAATAAGGACTACAGCAGCTAAGCTGGTAGACAAATCTTGTCTGAGATTTAAACTATTTATCAAAGATATTTGGATTGGAATTAGTTAACAGTTGCTGAATAATTAATATTTCAATGCAATCTTCTGGAAACTTAAGACTCCCAAACCTCTTTAGTACCATTGTTCAAGAGAAAGGCATCTGTTTCTTAGAAAGATCCATTTTCTGTTGGTATATTCTGTCATGTCCAAAAAAATATAAAAAAGTATATTTCTCAATATTTATTCAACCATACCAAATTTTTTTGCAATCAATGTTAGCATGAAATAAGCTTAACATAAATCTGGATCTTTAAATAGAATGTTCTAGAATTTTGGAACACTGAAATTTCCAGGAGCCTTAAAGTAAGACAGCAACAGAAGGAGTATTAAGATTTCAAAGCTGGATTTCTAGGCTTCCTAATGGTAGAAATGTCCTTCCAGTCAATCAATACTTCAGCTTCAACCATAACAATACAAGAGCACACAATAGATACAAACTCAAGGTTAACCGCACCAAACTTGATTGCAGGAAATACGACTTCACCAACAGAGTGGTCAATGTCTGGAATACTCTACCTGATTCTGTGGTTTCTTCCCCAAACTCCAAAAACTTTAACCTTAGACTGTCTACTATTGACCTCACTCCTTTCCTAAGAGGTCTGTAGGGGGCATGCATAAGTGCACCAATGTGCCTACCATCCCTGTCCTATTGTTTCTTTTATTTTTCTTATATGTATTCATTTCATGTATTCACAACTATGTTTATCCTTGTAAGCGATTGACTAAATAAATAAATAAATAAATAAATTTCTAAAACCAGGAAATAAAGTCCAGGAACTAGGAGGTAAAAACAGAATCTGACATCAATTTCTGTCTTCTGAAACCAGAATTGTGCATTTGACTTAATATGGGAAACATAAGACAGTCCCAAGGGCTTTAGGCCTACACCTAAAACAAGAACATTATCTAACCCTTTTTAGTGTTATATTCATATTCATTACCATTGGAAAGCACTTCTGATTTTTGTTTTTCTAACTGTACCATTGAAATACAATGATGTATCGATATGTATCTTATTGGATGTCAAGATAGCATACAACCAGCTGTACCATGGTCTTCATCACTACACAAGGTCATTAAGTTAAATGAATCAGGCTTTTAGTAAAAAAGATTACCTTATGTAGGTACCAAATGACTTTCTTTAGATGAATAAGGGCTGAAAAAGAATGACTTGTTGAAAGTCCTGAGCTGAATTTCATACCAAAATCTGGATTAGAACTCACAATCTCCTGATGTCTAACCTTAGTCACTGGACCAAACTGGTTTAATACAGCTTAAAGAAAAATGGGGAGAATTTGTCTTTCCTAGAATGATTCTTGAGGACATATTCAAAAACAAACAAAAATACTAAATGATCTAAGATGGTGCCCCTGTGCCAAAGCATCTGTAAAAACTATAGTCCATGTCCTATTATGCTACATTTTTGATAAAAATACTTCTTCTTATTTAAAAAGCGCTAATGTAATTCTGAATAATTCTATGTACAGCTGTTATTACCAGATCAATATGATTCAGTTTCTATGATCATAGTCAAATGATTGTAAAACTAGACACGATTGTATCAATGATCTGGTTATAAAATCTGTTGTTTTATTCTAATCCAACAATTTGCTATTGTTTTATTTTGGATATTCCTAAGAATATCAAGGACACGGAAGAAAGCAACAAATGGATCATCAATCAAATCAATCCATAATTCTTACTCAAGGCAAAATTATCCTATCTGAGACACATTATATAAAAGCCTAATTACCTGGAGATAATTCTCTGGAAATGTGAAGGGAAAGGGAAGAGAAAAGTATAAGTATCCCCAAAATGGATGGATTCAGTTATAGCAGTGAAGGATACATGGTTGGAAGATCTAAAAAGGTAGGTTTAGAGACAAATCATCCAGAACAAAAAATATGTTAGATAGGAGTTGACTATGACTTGGGCTTGTAATCCATCAATAATCAATTTTTATTTTGAATGATACACTGACAACTCAAGAAATCCTTGACTATTGAAGTTTCCTTAAATTACTCTTTGACCTAGTGGATTTAATTATAGCTTAACACTCTTTCCCTAAATTATTTAAACAATATCATGAATTAGTAATATATTAGTTACATAGAATTCACTGTGAACTTTGTCTTTATGTACAACATTCACTACAGCTATAGCTCTCAAATGTTAATTATTTCTTATTAAGACTGTTCAAATTTTCTTTACTTGACATTTCATTATAAATCAGATGATAACGTTTTGAGAGAACTCAATTAATAATTCTTCAGTAACTTCAATAACACTCATAAACCCCAACAGAAACTCAAATTAAAGGTTAGTCTTCACCCTATATAGAAAACTAGTTAAAACTCATTTCTCATTATTCATGTCAGGGCATTTAATTTCTAAAGTAGAGTTGTTGACACTTTTGCAGTTACAGTGTGCAGCTCTAATATAAAAGCCACGTGAGGAAGCAGTTCATCAACAGGTTTTAAGACTCAAAAATCATGTTTTTCAGGATTTAAATCCCAAAATAATCCAGGTATTAAAGGTAAGTATCAATGTTTCATGGAAGTAAATATGCAAGTAATGAGATCATTTTAAATTTGGTAGAAGTAAAAACTGGTAATAACAGTCAAAACATTAGTAGACTGTATCAATTAATACTCTTGAATTATCTTAAGTGGCACCTACATCTACATAGTAGTACATCACAATAATATATCTCAGTCAATGCCAGAAATTTCTTGTTAGAAAGAACTGCATTTGAGAAACCTGCAGAAACTGGTAAAAGGTATTGATGCTACTTGAACTTCTGACAATAATGGGTTAATTATTTCATGTTTTAATTGACCGTTCATGGTTTTTCACAGACCTAAGAAGTATCTATTGATAGGAGTTAATGTATTCAGGCACTAGTTCAGCATTATTGAAGAATCACTTGCACATACTGTAGATTGGTTCCAGTGCACAGAGCTCTTCCATCCTTCTAACACCAAAAGGAGTCTTTGATTACTTGTAGAGGCAGTTAGGAGAAAATGGAAGTGTATACACTGCTTCCAATTTTTTTATCTCACACTGCAGTTATGTTTTTAAATGAATAAATAAATCTATGTGATACATGAGAAGAAAGAATGAGAAAGCAGAGGGATGGTCTCACCACTTAGAATTGGCCCCATTCATTTTTAAAGGTGAATTGTTCATCTCAACATGTTATTTTCCAAAAAATATAAGCTGTCAACCTGCTCCAACTTAAACCTCTAAATAAAAATAATCCGTGGCTCCATTTGTTCAGAAAGGTATAGTTCATTAGAAGTCAACTGCATTGCAGTAGTACATAGCCAGAAATGAGAATTGCATTGCAAAAACTCTATGTTCAACTGTTCCCTCTCTTAGCTGCCTCCCATCACTAGCCCTCTCCCCATGATAAATCAGGTTCAAGTAAGATGTTTTCTGAAGGGAAACTTCAAGCATAGGTTGATATGCAGCTGCATTCTTCTCCTAACCTGATGACCTTAAATAGTGTTCTGTGGAGATACACAGTGGTGGTATGCTACTGGTTTAGACTGGTTTGGCCAAACCAGTAGTTAAAAAAAAGCCTCCGATCAGCTGAGAGGAGGAAAAAAGCCGCTGATGAGGAAAACAAGCCTCTCACGATCAGCTGAGAGGATAAAAGACTGAAAAGTGCATGGGGGGGGAGGGTCGCTCCTAGCTTTTTTATTCATATTTATATCCCGCCCTTCTCTGGAGACTCAGGGCAGCTTACAGTTTTTGGGATACAACCCAATGTGCTCAGCAATAGCCTTCCTTCCATTGTATATGTCTGCTTATTACTAAGCGGCATTTTTACAAAGTCAGCTTATTGCCCCCAACAATCTTGGGTCCTCACTTTACCTACCCCGAGAGGATGGAAGGCTGAGTCAACCTTGAGCCTGTGGGATTCGAGCATGCAATAATTACAACCCTCTAGCAAGCAAGAAAAAAAAACATATAAAGCACCCTCCGGGTGAGATTCAAGGTGCTGGTGTTGACCTATAAAGCCCTGCATGGCTTAGGACCGGGATACTTGAGGGAGACCCTGTTGCCAATAACGGTTTCCCAACGTCCTCCCAATGTTTCCCATACGCTCTCACAGACAGGGCCTCCTTGGGGTGCCGTTGGCCAGACAATGTTGGCTGGTGACCCCCAGGGGTAGGGCCTTCTCTGTGGGAGCACCCACCCTATGGAACCAGCTGCCCCTGGAGCTTCAGGTGGCTCCCGACCTCCGGTCCTTCCGGCGGGACCTAAAAACATGGTTGTTCCAACTTGCCAACCTGGACTGAGGAGTGGGATGGGGGTTTTAATTGAATAGTGTTATTTTAATTCAGATTATTGGGTTTCATGTTTAATCTCTTTTTAAAATTGTATAGTATTTACATTGTTTTTATGATTGTACGCCACCCCGAGTCCTTTGGGAGATGGGGCAGCATAGAAATCCAATAAAACTAAACTAAACTAAACCATATTTGGAGCCTTTATCTTCAAAGCAAACTAATAGGCAGACTTCAGAAACAATTCTTCCTCCCCTACATTTAATGCAGGTAGGAATTTGAGTGTTTCCAATCAAACTTTGCAAAAATATATGTTTGAATTCAATTTCAGAAAAGAAGGAAAGGAGACTGTAACAATTATGGTGCAACTTTTCAAAACCCAACAATTAAAAAAAAGATTAGAGGTTTACTATGCATATTACAAAAATAGTCAAATAAGGGATAGCTTCAAAATAGGATTTTTCGATATAGTCTAGCCCAGGGGTGGGCAAACTTTTTGACTCGAGGGCCACAATGGGCTCTTAAACTGGACCGGAGGGCCGGAACAAAAGCATGGATGGAGTGTTTGTGTGAACTAATATAAATTCAAAGTTAGATTACTTCACGTAGTCTTCAGGGAGAGCAAGAGAACCCTCCGCTCTTTTGGCTCCGCAGGCCGGATAGAACAGCCAAATGGGCCGGATCCGGCACCCGGGTCGTAGTTTGCCCACGGCTGGTCTAGCCTCATGATTACCAGAAGTTAGGGAAATTAAGAGAAATGATATGGTAATCATTAGTTCTGGAACTCATAAGATGTTTTTCCTGATGGGTCTAGATCAGGGGTCGCCAACCTTTTGGACCTCAGAGACCACCAAACTCATAATTTTAAATCCCAGGGACCACTAACCAGTTATGTGGGCATGGCCTAATTTGTGGGTGTGGCTTGGTGGTCATGTGACTGGCTGGGCATGTCTTGTATGTAAATATTATAAATATTTATATAAATATTGAATTTTTTATTTAAAAAAGAGCACTTTTACCCAAAATCAAATTTGCTTGCCGTGAGTCTGCACTGAAAATAGAACCTTCAGTTCTAAGGGAGGTTCGGCTGTGTTTAAAAGCAGAGCCAAAGATCTAAAGACTAGCTAGAAAGCAAGAAATCCAACCATTTCCTGCTTCCTAGCTAATCTAAATCTCCCAGCACAGCAGAACAGATGATGGTCGGAAAAAGGAAAAATAGCAATTTAGCAGGCAAGTTTGCCAGGTACAGAGTGAGTGGGCTGGGAGGGTTCCCGTGGGCCATGTGGGCAGCGCAGCCTTGTGTTTCTGTGCAGCCTGGATTAATTGCTTTGGGGGGGAGTGCTCTGGGGTGAGATTCCTCTGTAGCCCACCAAAATTTTCTCACAGCCCACCAGTGGGCCGCGGCCCACCGGTTGGCAACCACTGGTCTAGATAACATGTCACATCTTGAACTGATGATAACACATCACATTCATGAACTGATGATATGTGTACCATATGGGATTTGTTTACTTTGATAAGATCACTGATTAAAACCATTGAAGACCCCCTATTATAGTTTAGGGTTCGGTGGACCATAACTACTCCCAATTATTTTTATATTCCTTCAAACAAAACATCTTTCCTATGATATTTGCCATAGGATTCCCAACAAGGTGGATCTCAATATACTCTGCCTAGAAGCATAAGCAGTTAAGTCATAAGCCTAAGTGAAAGTTATACAAATTTGTCTGTGATGCCATTATTGGCAAAAAGTAGAAAAATACATTTTGCTGCAATTTCTATGTAGATTTCCTTATTTTCCTTCTTCCTTTCCCTTCTAAAGGTTACCTGACTCTAGTTGACTTATACTTTAAACAGTAAAGTGACAGTGTATTTGAGTTTCTCCTTATCTGGAACAGGAGAAATTTTATCACTGATTCTGAGTGGACTTGCACTACCCTGCCTGGATTTAGTGTACAATTTAGGACTCTTCCTGGGTCACATCTGCTTGAAGAACAGGTGCTACCTATGACCAGGTGAACCTTTGTGCCATTCTCTATTGAGGAGTTATTACATTCTCTATTGAGGAGCTATGACCAAGTGAACCTTTGTGCCGTTCTCTATTGAGGAGCTATTAATCACTTCTTAGTCATTTCTCAATTGGATTGCAACACACTCTACCTGGGACTGACCTTGTAAACCATCTGGGAGCTTCAGTTGATCTAGAATGAAGCAGCATGGGGCAGTTATATCTTTTGCTCATTGCATTCATATAGTACTTCTGCACAAGCTGCATTAGCTCTCTATAGGCTTCCTGGTACAATGAAAAGTGCTAGTTATCATCTATAAAATTCTGCATGGCATAGGACTAAGTTATTTTTAGGACAACTTTTTCCCAAGGTTATATACCTTGATATATTTACAGAAAAGGCCCACTATAGGTTTCTTCTCTAACACAATGTCACCTTGTGATATTCAGAAAGCATGCCTTCTCAGCGGTGGTCCCTGACAGAGATTTGAAACAATCTCTCTAAGATATGGTTGGCTCTGATTCTGCAGCTTTTAGAAAAACAGTTGAGACCTGGCTTTTTCCAGAGTTGTTGGGTCATGTTAAGCAGAGCCAACATGGTAAATATATATTTTAATCCTAATTGCCATTTAATTGTTTTAATTTGATTTAATGGCATGTGTAACTTTTCTGTGGTACATTTGTTTAATGATTTCATATGCCACCAAGATTCACATTGTTGGATTTGTATAGCCTTATAAATGGTTTAAAAAAATAGTTACCTGACCCCAGGAATAAAAGAAAAGTCAAACTTTCAAGGACTTTCTACCAAATTGAAAGACAGATGGATCGCTGGGAGGATGTTGTTGTGAAAGGCAGGCACCATAAAAATTCATTTCATCTTAAACTCTACTTTTCTTGCATATTATTGATGTATGATAGGTAGCATGCTTTGAGTTTGAACTTACATTTCAATAGAATATTTATTAACAATTTTTATTGTGATTTCTTTTTATTAAGGCAAAATATTCATTGTATTACTCATTGTATCATATATGTCTAAGAAAGAATCTTACTTCCTAATTCACATTTTTTCCTGTGCTCATTGCCTTTGCTTAAAAGCTTCTTTTCTTCAAAGGTTTGACTATCAGACAGTACATATAAGTACAAAAAATGATTTCCCATTCTGGTCCCCTGTCAATTGTGCTGTAAATGCATTTACAGTGGTAATGCATTAGGCATTAGGCAGTTCAATATAAGACACTCCTTAACCAAGTTGGTGAAAAATGTCAGAGATATGAAAAGCTTTGCAATGGCATCAGCAGAACTCTGTGTACATAAAATGTCAATCCTAGCACAGAGTTTTCATACATCCAGTTATAATGTCAATATACAAATGGGTCTACATTTGTTTGTCTTGAATTCAAAGAGAAAAGACATGAGAACATTGGAGAATGTCAGTTTTTAATTGAGAATTGCATATATTTTTGGTTGTAGCTACACACAATGGATTTGAATTTTTTTCTGTAAACCACATGCACATACTTTTGCATTATATATGCTATGGATATCAATGCAAGATCATTTCCACCCAATTAATATTCTCTATTTCATATATTCTTATATACTGGATACTCCATTCTGAATATTTTCTGCATATTGCATGTAACCTCAAACACTCATTCTGTGATTTCAATATTCTTGAATTACCCCCAATATTTGCATATTAAGCCACTGTGATTTACCCATTTTGCACATTTAACCATCTGTGGGCTCCTTTTTTTATGGTTGTTAAAATAACAAATTAAATTTGCTGCTTTAAGCCATCCCCATATATGAGCCACCTCATTGACCACATTCCCTGCATTTTGGGAGCTATTTTTAAGATAATCAATACAGTCCTGACCAAAGGTGGTTTTCAGCCTGTTCAGACTGGTTCTACCAAACCAGTAGTAATGATTCTGCACAGTTCAGAAAACCGGCAAATTGCACCACCGGCTGGCCTACCCTTTCCTGCCCCACTCCACCCTATTTCTTGCCTTCACCACATGGCCCACCTAATCTCTGCACCTTGCCTTCATGCCTCACCCACTCTGCTCACCAAAGTTAAGCATGCTGCCCACTCACCCTTTGCCTTGGGTTGGGGCCCAGAGATGTGCCATTCCCCACCTCTGGCCTTGCCCCAGAGCCTCAGCTCGCTTGTTGTTTGCCTTGGCCATGCCAAGGAACATGCCATTTCCCTGCTCCAGTCTTGCCCCGGGCCTCTGCCCACATGCCGCCACTCCCCTCTGGCCTCAAACTATGGCCCCTGCTGCACTAGGATGAAGGGCTGCAGGGGGGGAGGCATGAGCGCAGGAAGGCCAAAGCAGTTTGGGAATGGACCTGACAGTTCTTCTTACCTATAAGAAGTCCCATCTAGAAAGCGCTGCAATGGAGATCTTGCAGTCGCTTCTTTCATACCTTGCTGAGTCTTGGTCACTCACGGAGATGCTCCATGTGCATCTGCTTCTCTCTCTGCTGCTGCTCTTGCTGGGAGAGGGTCTTGTGCAATTTAGCAGCTGTGTGCCACCGCTTTCCTCTAAGTCCTATCCGGAAACTGCTGCGGCTGAGAGAAACAGCATTCAACATGGCTGCTACTTTCCGGATGGGACTTAGATAAAAGTGGCAGCTCACAGCTGCTAAATTGCACAACAGCAGTGCAGAGAGAAGCAGCCTCTGCCCTGGAGAGCAGAGATGGAAGGGAGCAGGCCCCAAAAAGCTGCTTGGTCAAACCTCTCCACATGGTAGTAGCCCCCTCCACACACGCACTTATATTTTCGGTGAACCAATGGTGACCCACCACTGGTCCTGACCCAAACGTTGTTTTCCTTATTTATTAATGAACACTAATTCAAACAAAGTTTAACTTATAGAACCCATATTACCCTTCTCACATCCCAACATCCTTAAGCCAATAAGATTTGAATTGTCAAACTACTGGCAGCCGTCAGTCAGCAGAAGTAGCCTGCAGTACTGCATTCTAACCACTGTGCCACCAGGGCTCTTATAAACAAAGAACCCTATGAAAATTACCTTGAACCATTGAAGGAAAAGCAGGATATAAATTTAACAAATAAACAACAACAAAAATGTAATTTGAAGGGACAAACTTTCATAAAGTCCAGAAAAATGTATTTCTGCTTTACAGTTACATCTTTTTACATGTGCAAGGAAAAAAAGAAAGGAATAAAGTATCTGTTTAAATAATTAAAATGGGATAGAAACGGAAAGAGGCAGGATTGGGAATGCTCTTTAATTCAGTTTAGAATTCACATTTATCAAATACAATACACTGGGTTTTAATAAATGCATTAAGTATGGTCTCATTTTGATAATCTATTCACAATAGTTATTAGTCTGAATGAAAGCAAGATGATAAACATTAGGACCCTGTTCTAGTTAATGTTTATCTTGTAATATAATTATTGAAAATATTTTAATAAGATATAGCTATTATTTGTATCTTTTTCTTAACCTCCTTGCTTTGCTCTTGTACACTGATATTGATTTTTTTACAGCATGTTTTATTGTGGTATGTCATTAGATTCTTCCAAACTTTATCATCATCTGTGGAAAAGATTAAAGAAAAAAAAGATTGGGCAGTCTTAGTTTCAGGTACACCTCAACATGATTGAGTGACTTTGACTGATTACTCTTCCTCAGTCTAATCATCATCACAGAATTGTTTTGGGACAATGGAAGAAGAAAATGCTATAGATGGAACAGATGTATTCATGAGATCCAGACGTTCCCTACTAAGTTGGTTTTCTTCAAAAACTTTCTTGGCATGGAACTGCTATGACACCTTGGATATATGTGTTGGTTTTAATTCTGTGAGTCTCTTGCTTTATTTTTATGTATTCCTGTCAGGGTTTCATAGTATATAATAATTTTATAAAATGTAAAATTTTATAAACATTTTAAATATAAATATTAGTTTAAACTTTCATTGTTCTTAGAGGAAAGATTGAAATCAAATAATCTAATAAATGACAGCATAACTTCTATAAAGCCTAAAACCACTTATTAGAGATCAAGCACTGGCCACCATAGATGTCATAAACAACCCCCTGATGATGTTGATGACATTATCCATTCAATCATGTTTGACTCTTGGCAATTCTATGGGCCAAGTTTCTCTTATGAGAAACTTACAAAATGTCTTTTGAGTTTTTCAATGTTTCCTGATATCAGCCACCATGTTCTTTGATGGCCTGGTTTAGTTTTACCGCTAACTCTTTCAAACATAAGTGCTTTTTCCAGTGAATTCCCCTGCATAATATGGCCAAACTAAGTGAGATGTGTGTTTTTTTTCCTTCCAGTGAGCTGTCTGGTGTTATACATGCCAGTATTTGCTTCTTCATCATCTTTGCTGTCCAAGGAATATGCAGGAGCCTTTTCCAGCACCACAGCTCAATCAGAAATGAAATATCTACTGACTAACCATTAAATTGAAAAAAAACATTTGTTTTGTGAAAAAATATACTTCATGCTCTTTGCAGCATTCCCTTTCTCAGTGTCCCCCATCTAACCAACTTTTATTAAAGCTTGTCATTCTACTGCTAGATAAACTTGGCAGACAAACAAATAATGTTATCTTTCTTCCTACAAACCCATGTAAATCCAGTTATCCTGAAACTTTGAGAAAAGAAAAGACAGAGAAAA
This sequence comes from Naja naja, assembly GCA_009733165.1. Classification (NCBI taxonomy): domain Eukaryota; kingdom Metazoa; phylum Chordata; class Lepidosauria; order Squamata; family Elapidae; genus Naja; species Naja naja. The sequence continues at coordinate 268,959,519 of CM019149.1, read as the reverse complement.
CAAATCTTATCTGTGTATAAAGTCAACTACAGATCAGAAGGTCTCACCCACCATTGTCTCCTTTTTAGTAGATTGGCAGCTGGTGAATTAACCCAGGTGAAACCAATTAAAAAATAATTTTCTTTCTATTCTTCTGCTTTGCATTGAAATAAAACCAGCCAACCAAAGAAATAATCAGGCAAAATTAAAATACTGTCTAGATACCAGCTGCACATTGTTAATAATTTTATGAATATGAAGTAAAATTAGATTCAGGAGGTGTTATCTGATGAAAATCTGACCTCACAAAGAACCTGATGGGATGCACATTTGCACAGTTCCAATTCAAACATTTATTTTCAGACTCAATATGTGTATTTGCTTCTATACTGAAATCAGAAATGAAATGTCAACCAGTGGCCATTAAGTATGAAAAACACACATTATGTGTAAGCATGTGGAATCGATAATAATTCTAATGAGACTGGCCTCATGCACATTATGGTAGCCTTAAGCATGAAGTTATATTTTATGTTCCTTTTATTGCAACATAATTGATGCACACGCACACACACATGCATACCCAGAGAGAAAGTTTAAGAATTTATGCTGGCCTCAAATCCTCTGCAGATTATTTAAATGAAAATACATTTATAGTTTCAGTAGATTGCATCTAATATAAATGAGAAGAAGGACACTTATACTCTTAAAATATAAACTGTCAATATTTTGGTTGATAGCTGTGGTGAAAACTCTTTTTTTAATCTCCAGGAAAAAAAATAATGATGCCACTGTTAATGTCTCCTAGCTGTCCAAGCAAAACATATTATTGTTATAGATGGGCCATATAGGTGTGCTAAACTGCTTACAGTGGCACCATTTCTATTCCCGATGGCTTCTACATCTGCTGAGAACAATATAAAGGTTGTAAGGGTGGAAATATTGAGCTGAGACTGAAAGAATGCTTCCAAAAATGGTGCTCTGAAAAACTCAGAGTTCTGTTTAAATTGCTATTTTGTCAATTGCAATTTTCTCAAACTTTTGTCTCCAACAGAGAAATGTTAATACACTTCCATGAAGTTCGGAATATGCAAAGTCTTATATGTTTTGATTCAGATCTACATATTCTTTGTTAGAAGTTTCTTTTATAATTATGCAGTGGTTTAGAAATGGGTCTATTTCTTTTGTAGTATAATCTTGTGCACGATTGTTTGGTGCAATGGAATTCATCTTTTGACCAACCACATGAAATGGGATCTCCTCCAGCCGTGGTAAGCTGGACAGAGTTTTATGAAGCAACAATGTTTAGGGCACATGTTCTAGCCCCTTCCTCTTACTACGGAGGTGAGCAGTGCAGTCCTAAAGAGCGCTGCTAAGGCACTCAGGTAGACACCGAATCCAGCTGTTGCTTTGGTCAGCAAGAAGACAACCATTAAACTTGAGCTGGCTGTGTGCAGGTCTGCAGCTACAGCTCCCAGTGTATCCACACCTGCTGCTTCGTCACTTGCCCATCGCCACAGAACTTTAAATGGGGTGTATGGGGTGTTCAGGGAGAAGTAGGGCCTCTGGTGTAGGGGCATGTCATGTCCTTTTAGGACAACTCATCCACCTTTGGTCTCTATTTGTCATTCAGCTCTCACCTGTGGCTCCTAGTAGCTGCAGCATGCACAGTGGCCACACTCTGGGCAACAGCTTCGACAAGCTGGCCAAACTAGGTTGAGGGTAGTCATTGGGTCATTGACATTCAATGAGATAGGAACTTGTCAATCCCAAGCATGTGAAGACGGATTCCAGTGGATTGAGTGGATGAAACCTGCCAGAATAGGACAATGGTCATGAAAGCAGTCTCCGCAAGTGACGTGGTACACTAAGATCACAGCAAGACACTAAAGATTCCCTGGTCAACCACTGCACCCAGCCCATCTCCAATTGCCTTGACCTTTGTCCTGCCATTGGAGCAAGATGGAATCTGGGAAGAGAGAGTGAGGCTGACTATGCGCACCTCTCCCTCACTTTAATCCAATTCACACACAAGTCTTGACATCCCCCAACTATACCGAAAACCTTTAAAGACCTATCTTTACATAAATGTATATTGACTTACAGTCCATGCACATATTCTTTAGTTTTTATGTGGTCAATAGCTCTTTAATATGAATTTGAGATAATGCCACAATAGTGTATGTTTATAATAAAATTTTACAGATAGGATTATTGAGGATTACTTGTAATTTATAGCATCATCCACAAGCCACAACAATGATATATCACTAATGTGGAATGTCTTTATACTACCACAATGATAGCTGGATGGTTCTATAAATTGCTGATATGGGTAACTTTTAAAAAATGTGATGAGTGATTTGGAGACTTAATCAGATTTAATGATGACTCATGACCTTCATGGATAACTAAAATAACAAGGAGTAAACATACACTGCAGAATGTATAGACAAATAAAACACTGAAATAGCTGGTAGAATAATTATTTGCCTGGCCCAAACAATAGTACCTATAAATGTTTTATTTCTTCCAATTTTGCAAAAGATTATCACTTTTCCAAGGTTGGAACCTTTCCTTACCACTTTAGCAGAGCTTCATCACTTCTCCAAGTTTGAAAGAAACAACTATCTGAAGAGGCAAAAGAAGCAGACTAAAGACAATCATAATATCTCTGTGGATATGAATTTAAATCCTAAAAGATTAAGCATAACATTTAAGTATCTATTTGTGAATCACATATGACAAATAACAAAAACTGAAAAGATAATTGTCTTGAAGACACTGCAAAGTGAAGGGGCTCTGAATTATCCACATCTTAAAGTGTTAATATCAGGGATAATATCAATAAGTTAGAAAAGAAGGATACACAGCATTTTACATCAGAATTAAAAGATTGTTCATAAATATATGTACTTGTTATAAGATAGCAGTACTTTACTTGAGTTAAGAGCAATTGAATATTTAATATTATTAATAATATCAACCCTTTTCCAGCTTCCCCATTCTGGGAAAGGTTGTTGAGAAAATGGAGGTGTAACAATTGCAAATAATAATAGAATAGATGGATTAATTAAAATTAATTTAACATGTGACAGCTTGGGTTCATACCTAGACATGAGATAGAAATTCCATTTTTCATTTTCATGGGTAGCTTGTAATAGAACTTGGCTGGAGGAATATGATAATTCTTGTTCTGCAAGATCTCCCAGCATACCTTCCCTACTGTCAACTATAGGAACCTCTATGTCTCTTCCAGCTCATACAATGAATTTAGGATAAAATGGACTAATGATCTTGTACATATCATCTTTCCTATATGTTTAATAATTCTAATCACCTTGAGTCATATCTTGAATTATTACACAGTTGTGTGACTTTCATAGGTCTACTTTTTCCTTACAGATTAGAGAAGAAACAGAAATCTTGGGCCACTTCTGTCTGAAAATGTATCTCAGCATAAGTGAAACAAGTTATTTTTCTGACATTTGGAGAATCATAAGTTTTTATTTTTCTTTTTAAAAAACTCTCTTGGATTTTTTTCTCCCCTTCTCCATTCTAAAATCCTTAAAGTAATTTCCTTCTTAGTATTATAAATGGTGGGAAGAAATTAAATGTGTGAACTTTGTCTTACTCCTAGAGAAATGTTAAAGCCTACCTGACATCCAGACTTTTTCAATATTTTACCCTGAAAGTAAACTGATAGACAATTTGCTCCATGAAAGCAGCATTTAAGAAGAAATGGAACACCAACTGAAATGTCAAGGATTGATTAAATCATTTGTGCCATATCAGGAAGGAAAAATGTGTCTCTTTACTGTATCAGTCTCCTCCTGTTCCCATGTTTCTCATTCACTTAAGGAGTGATTCTTAGCTACAAAATAAAACCAATTTCACCATCAATAGGAAATATCTCTGTTATAATTCTACTTTTCTTATCTCCAAGGAAAAAATATGAACTTAACCATGGTGTTCCGACTAACTGAAATGAGTCTTCAGATGAAGATAATTAACTGTGCTTTCCTTCAGATAGAAAATGTATATCACCATCTGGTGCCATAGAAAATATATTATTCAACTAATTCAGCTTAGAAATATCCCATACTATATCTTGTATATTCAACTACATGTTTCACAAATGTTGGGGTCCCGAGTTAAATGTTTAAATAGCTTTTTTTTCACCTATTTTTTTAAATTACATTTATATGCCGCCCTTCTCCGAAGACTCAGGGAGGCTTACAATTTTTTGGGATACAACCCAGTGTGCTCAGCAATAGCCTTCATTCCATTGTATATGCCTGCTTATTACTTTCGAGCCTACAGTAATTGTAGGCAGCTGGAACTTAAGTGCATACATTTAACAGCCTGAGCCACCAAGGCCCTTCCCTATTGTCACTGAAAACTCTGCTATTGGTTCACAAAACTCTCAGGGAAAAAAAACCCAAAATTATGGAAAGATAATCAGCAAGGATATTAAGTAAATTAATTCTGAAATAACTACAGGGAATACCTGTGTACACCAGCTTGCAATTTATTGATTTACAATAACAATTTCTTGCACTTTCAGAAATGCCTTGCACACAAGACTGACTTTGAAAATGGACATTTCAGCCTGTGGAGACTGTATTTGTGAAGGCTTTGCCTGGGATTAAGCAGTATAATTATATTGATTGCAATTGAATCCTCTTCTGGGCTTCAATTAATTTCAAGAAACTTTTGAAACTGAGTCCCAAATGTGCTTTTTCGGGTAGCAACTGGATTTTCTTGTTTTTCTTTGAAGACATTTCATTTCTCATCCAAGAAGGTTCTCCAGCTCTGACAGGATAGTGGGGAATGGAAGGATTTATATTCCTTGCAGACAGCTGGCCATTTGCATTATTTTAGAGAGTCACTGAGACCTCTTGGAGATTTATCTGTGTTGTCAGGGCCACCTGAATAGTGCAAATGGGTGTGGAGTCTTTTTGGCTGCAGGATGTTTTCTTCCCTGTGTTTTGAAACCATGGTTGTGACTTATAAAGTTCTGCTTAGCATGGGGCCTCACTATCTGACAGAATGTCTCTTGTCATGTGAACCTACATACCCACATTTTAATGAAAGCAATTTTGGGATGTGTTACACTTTCCACTAGTTCTTGCCATTATGGACCACTTCTCAGAACTTTTGTGCTGATTCAGAACATAAATCTGCATGTTTTCCTCCACTTTTATGAGTTTTTATGCCCATGAATGATGTTGTGAAGAATTTATGATGGTAGAAATCTTCACTAACTATGGGTTTATTGCCTTTTCCAAAGGAATAAATCCATGCTACTTAAAAGGAAAGATATAAAGTTCTCTTTGTTGAAAGATTCACAACTGACAGAAACAGTCCCAGGGATTTTTAACTGCAGAAAATGTACAGGATTGTAAAAGCATAAATGGAACATGGGATAAAGATTAACAGAGCTCCTCTGTAGATCCACAAAATATTCACATAAGTATAACACATTTCTCATCCTAAAAGGCTTGAACAGGTGAGTGTATATTTTCAGCTAAGAATTTTATTCCCAGTCTCATCAAAATTGTGCATTTCCTTATCTATAGTTGTAAATTAATCGCATAAGGTTGGAAAAATAGGAATAGTAATATATATTTTGTCTTTGAATTTATTAATTCTTCCCATTGTAATGATGGCAACTTTTTCTGCCTACCTGCTTAGATGCTACTTTTCTTTGGCTCTAACCAACTAAGTTTTATTATAAAAGAAGGAATACAGTTTGATTTACAAAAGTAGCTCTTAACAGAATCCTATAATGTATCATTTGGTGATAGCAATAAAACTAAAATGCACTGTATGGTTTTGATATTTCATTAGATATTATTTTTATAAATGAACAACAAATAAAAGTCTGCATGTTTTCCTATGTGTGAAAAATGTAGTGTCACCTAAGAAAAACAACCTGTTCTTTCATATCACTTATGATATTTTTTATTTTACATTTTAATAAACATTTCCAATTATGATATGGAGAATGGGCTGGTAAAAGCAATAGATGAATATGCATAGATACATATACAAGTTTGACAATTCTAGTTTTTCTATAGGGATTCATGCAATGTTTCTGGCATCAAATATCTTCCTGATATAGACTCATTTTCAGATATACTGAAAGGGCTTCAGTTCTGGTTAGTAATATCTGTATATTCTAAATAATGAAATTACTGTATAAACAATTGCAAGTTGAATATTGAAGACTTCATAATTGGTAATGGAATCCCATTCTGAATCAGAACTAAGCATAATAGGACCTATTTCTAGGAAAGTGCTATAAGATATGGAATTATATGATTAGTAAGTGCAGGTTGGCATTGTTTTTACAGGCACATGTAAAAAAGGAAGGTGACATTGTGGAATTAATAAAAATAAGCTGTGTATGTGGCTCCAAGTAACATAGCTGGATGCAGAAAAATGCCTGTAGATTAATCAAGTTCTTGAATGCTATCATGCTGCTTTTAGCTCAGTAGATATAGATAGATAGATAGATAGATAGATAGATAGATAGATAGAGATAGATATAGATATAGATATAATTTTGTCTTATTTGAGTTGATTGAAAGCAGGGTTTTGATGAAAGTAACAGTAACTACAGTATAATGTTCCAGAATTTTCCAGAAAGTTTACTATAGAAAGTGAAAATAGATTTAATTAATAAGTACATGAATTTAGCTTCCTTCCATATCCCTTAATTGCAACTATTTTATATGGAGAGAGAAGTTCCTTTAGTGATAATACATTCTCATATTTTGATTTGTGATGTGGGTAATTATTTTAATTACCAAGTAACTAATGGAAATGCCTGTAAATGTCCTCTTTTTCACTGAATCATTATCTCTCCATTGTCTGCACTTTCCTGGACTTTCCAGGCTTCAGCTAAATCTGAAATAAAGATGTCAAAAAAAAAGTTTACTACAATTCTTTTATGGATTATAGAACAGTTAGGCTGTCAATGAGGTTGCAGAACTGATGAAGATAAACAGTAATTGAAATGAATACCAGGAGCAATATTCTCTGTTCCTCCAATTAATTTTTTTTTGCAAAAATATCAACCAAAAAGGATTAAAGGTTAACCCTAAAAGCATTTCAGGTAATGAAAAGGTAACATAAGAGGCATCACATAATAAGTTTCATACTTACGGACCACTGCACTTTAGATTTTATACAGGTAGCCCTTGACTTACAACCACAACTGAGCCCAAAATTTATCTTGCTAAGTGAAAAATTTGTTAAGTGAGTTTTGCCCATTTTATGACTTTTCTTGCCATATTTGTTAAGTGAATCAATGCAGTTAATCACCGTTAAGTTAATAACACAGTTATTAAGTGAATCGTCCCTATTGACTTAGCTTGTCAGAAAGTTGCAAAAGGAGATCATATGATCTCAGGACACTGCAACTGTCATAAATATGAACCAGTTGTCAAACATCCAAATGGAAATCAGATGACCATGGGATGTTGCAGTGCTCATAAGTGTGACAAATAGGCATAAGCTTCTTTTTTCAGTGCCATTATAACTTCAAGCAGTCACTGTTGTAAGTTGAGGACTACCTATATAGAATTTTCAATGGGAAAGTTATATGATCTTACAATTTTCTGTAATTTATTATTTGTGTGGACTGTGATATTAATTATTTATTTATTGTGTTTATTAAATTTATTGGCCAATCTAAAACCTCAAAAAAAAACCCCAAAACAACTGTGCAAGAACATCCTAGGCTAAAACCACTTCCATAGCACTGACCTGTGGGTTGCAACTAAGGAAAGTGTACAGGAAGAGCGCTCTCTCTCTCCCTCTCTCTCTCTCCCTCCCTCCCTCTCTCTCTCTCTCTCTCTCTCTCTCACACACACACACACAATTAAGAGTATGTTTATTTTCACATGGCTAATTCTGCAAAGGATATTTCAAATGTGATTTTTCAAATGAAAAACATTTTTCTAGGTTTGGAAGTACCCAATACTCATAGGTACTGAACTGGGCTTTAGTCACTGTTTTACAGGTCACAAGGAATTTTTTCCCTACATAAGTACCAAACTGGACAAAGCCTTATTTCTGCTGACCACTCAAGAGATTGTCATTTTTAAAAGATTTAACATGTGAAATTAAATTTTGAAAAAAGCAAGTTTGTTTATAGATAATGTTACCAGCTTTCACTGGCAAATTTTATGCACTGATAGAAAAAGACAGTTCAGGCTCAAGGTAGTTTTTATCCTTAGATTGTGATTGATCAAAGTTGATGTGAATCTCTGAATAAAATATAAAGAGTAAACATGAACTTTCACAATGGCAATGATCACTTTGCTGCAAAAATCAAGCAAAGAAATGGAGTCTGTCTTATTTCCATGGTTACTAACAGACACCCTTACATTAATGGAAACAGCATGAACTAATGACAGAGGAAAAACTGGTAAAAAATTAGTATGTGCTATAAATTATATGACATTTTAAATATTCAATATGGGCTAGCTCTTTCTATAATAGTGTAAATGCCCATTGAGATCACTCCTGGCTGAAAGCTTTGCCACTTATCATTAACAAGACTAGCATTTCAGGTAGTCCTCTACTTATGACCATTTATTCAGCAGCTGTTCAAAATTATGACTATACCATTACAACTGACTGCAGGAATAATACAGTGTCCTCACCTGCCAATTTCCCCCCATTCCACCTATGGGTTGCTCTAAGTCCTGGGCTGCTTCCCACCTTGCTGGGACCCTGCTGGCTTCTCACAGACATCAGACCCACTTTGCAATAGTAGAGCTTAACAGGGACATGAAAGGAGTCCCCATCTGGCCTCCTCAATGATGGCGTCACTGGCTAACCTTTCAACCTGGAAGCACTTTGGTGCTCTCAAACTGAATCTCAAACCCCCGTGGACAGGGCATGGAACCTGGGGGTCCTCCTGGATTCACAGTTGGAGGAGCAGGTGGGAGCCGTGGCCAGGGGGGCCATTGCCAAGGTCTGGCTGGTTCACCAGTTATGCCCATATCTGGACCAAGATGCCCTGCGCACGGTCACTCAGGCACTTGTCACCTCTCGGCTCGACTACTGCAATGCTCTCTATTTAGGACTGCCCTTGCATACCATCCGGAGGCTTCAGCTGGTGCAGAATGCGGCTGCGCGGGTTGTGATGGGAGCTTCCCGGTACTCCCATGTTACACCCCTCCTGCATGACCTGCATTGGCTACCGGTTGCTCTCTGGATGAGATTCAAGGTTTTGTTATTGACATACAAAGTCCTACGAGACATGGGTCCGGATTATTTACGGGAGTGTCTCCTGCCGGCGTTGAATGCCAACTGCCCTGTATGAGCGCACAGGCAGGGACTCCTCTGGGTGCTGTCTGCAACTCAGTGCCATCTGGCGGTGTCCCGGGGGAGGGCCTACTCTGTAGCGGCTCCCACTTTATGGAACCACCTACCCCTGGGGCTCCGTTTGGCCCCCAACCTCTGCACCTTCTGCCATAATTTAAAAACCTGGTTGGTGAAACAGGCTGTGCTGTGCTGACTTTTCGGGGAGGTTTGTTTTATGTTTGAAATTAGTAATGGGTTTTTAGTCGAATTTGGCTTGTTTAACTTAATCTTATTTTAGTTAAGTAATTTATTGTACTGGTTTTTGTTATGTATGCAGGTTTGAATGTCATTGGTTTAGTTTGAACTGTGCTTGTAAAATGTCAGAAATGATTGGTTTAAAAGTGCGGGAAAATCCTGCACTCTGATTGGCTGGCAACTGCGGCTGCTGGCTATAAGTAGCAGCCGCAGCCCAGCCAAATCGGGTCCGTTATGAGCTGTAGTCACTAATAAACTCTTCACTGAAGCACTCCACGTCTGACTCTTCATGCAAACTTAATACTGGCAATGAAGGTGGGATCCTTCCTGAAGAGAAGACGATGCGGAAAACAAGCTGAGAGAGATGGCTGCGCTGAACACCCCCCCAGCCCCGTTCGATCCAATGGCAGAAGACTGGGAATCGTATGCGGATTGTTTCCAAATGTATTTGGAGGGAAACGATCTCGCCGACATTTCCAAGAAGCAGAAGAGGGCGGTCTTTCTTATGCACTGCGGTCCAGCAGTTTTCAAGATGGCGAAGGCATTGGCGGGAGCTGCAGACGTGAAGGTAATGGAATGGCCCGACTTAGAAAAGCTGTTAAGAGCCCATTACACGCCACAAGTATCGTGCCTCATTAAGAGACACGAGTTTTACCGTCGCGATCAAGGGGAAAGCGAAAACGTAAATGACTTCGTGGCAAGTTTAAGGTACATTGGGGGTGCATATGAATTTAACAACTTAGAAGAGGCCATGTGCGATCAATTTGTTCTAGGCCTTAAAGACAAGGTATTACAGAGCAAGTTATTAATGAGACCTAAGATCATGCTGAAGGAAGCAATAGAAGAGGCCTCTTCAGCAGAAGCCACCAAGTCCTCAGCAGCAGCCATGAAGAAAATTAACAAGGCCTCAAGCCATCCTGATGTGGAAAAGTCCACAACAACTCATTGCGAGCAAATAGATTCTGAGTCAGACTGTAGTGAGGTGGAGGAAGGAATTTATAGACTCAGAATGGAGAGGAAAAAGAAAGACCTGGGAAGAAAGAGGCAAGATTTTTACTGCAGAGGTTGTGGGGAAGCCACCCCGCACTGAATGCAAGTTTCTTGATACCATCTGCCTCTGTTGTGAAAAAGAGGTCATCTAGCAAGAGTCTGCAAATCATCCAGAACTCCACCCCACAGAAGAAAGTTTCCTGACAAAGAATTCAAGCCTAACAACTTCAGTGAGAAAATGGGGCGCAACACAGAAGCAAATGGGAAGAATGAAACTCATCAAACAGTCACCATTGGTCATTCTTCATCCTTAAGAAGCAGAAAAGTACATGTGAAGGTACTAATTGAAGGAAGGCCTTGCCAAATGGAAGTGGACTCAGGCTTCTATTTATCTATGGTGTCATGGGACACTATTCACAGACTACTCCCAAACATTCAGAAGAAGCATTTCCAGAAGCAAGCACTGACTCTTAAAAGCTTTTCTAAATCAGGCCATTCCATTACCTTCACGTCTGCAGCTCCCGCCAATGCCTTCACCATCTTGAAGACTGCCGGACCGTAGTGCATAAGAAAGACCGCCCTCTTCCGCTTCTCGGAGATGTCGGCGAGGTCGTTTCCTTCCAAATACATTTGGAAGCGATCCGCATACGATTCCCAGTCTTCTGCCGCCGGATTGAACAGGGCTGGGGGGGTGTTCAGCGCAGCCATCTCGCTCTTCTGCTTGTCTTCCGCGTTGTCTTCTCTTCAGGGGAATCCCACCTTGATCGCCAATGTTAAGTTTGCATGAAGAGTCAGACGCGAAGAGCTTCAGTGAAGAGTTTATTAGTGACTACAGCTCGAATGGACCCCTCTTGGCAGGGCTACGGCTGCTACTTATAGCCAGCAACTGCAGTTGCCAGCCAATCAGAGTGCAGGGTTTTCCCGCACTTTTTAAACCAATCATATTTGACATTTTACAAGAACAATTCAAACTAAACCAATGACATTCAAACCTACATACATAACACAATCCACTAGGCATCGAGGTGACTGGCAATAATCACGTGAGCAACACTGAATGGGAGGAGGCCTTGATGTCTGAGTTTCCAGAGGTCTTCAGCGACGGATTGGGCAAGTATATGGGGACCCCTATCACTTTCAACCTAGATCCCAAGTTGCCCCCAATTCGTTTAAAGCCCAGAAGGGTCCCATTTGCATTAAAGGAAAAAAATGATGCACAATTAGATGAACTAATAGCTCAAGGAGTTTTAGAGCCCACTGACCAATCCAGGTGGGAGACACCCATAGTCACACCAGTCAAGATTGATGGGTCAGTAAGAATCTGTGGAGACTATAAGGGGACATTGAACCATGCGCTTCAACAGAGCGCATATCCAGTTCCAGTGTTGCATCATTTATTACATTCACTTGGCAGGGGTACAGTCTTTGCCAAATTGGATCTGGCCCAGGCATATCAACAACTAACAGTTGATGATGCCACTGCAGAGGCCCAAACCATTGTGACTCATAGAGGTGCCTTCAAATGCAAAAGGTTACAGTTTGGAGTAAGTGTGGCACCAGGCATCTTCCAAAGCCTTATGGAAAGGATGCTCCAAGGACTGCCAGGGGTAGTACCTTACTTTGATGATGTGTTAATCTCTGCTGAAAATGACACTCAGTTACAAGAGAGACTCAGAGAAGTCCTTACCAGATTCAAGAAAAAGGGGTTAAAAGTCAAGGAAGAAAAATGCACTCTTAGAACTGACAAGGTTGAGTTCTTGGGCTATATGAGTGACAAGCATGGCATCCACCCTACTGATGCCAAGGTTCAAGCAATCAAAGAAGCCCCTAGTCCAAAATGCAAAACAGATTTGCAAGCCTTCCTTGGACTTATTAACTTTTATCACATGTTCCTACCTCAGAAGGCAACCATTGCAGAACCATTACACAGATTACTGGACAAAAAATCTGCTTGGGTCTGGGACAGGAAGGAACAATCAGCATTTAACAATATTAAAAGACTAATCATGTCTGATGCTGTACTGATACAGTTCTCTGAGAATTTGCCTGTTGTACTGACTTGTGATGCATCCCCTTTTGGAGTAGGGGGGGGTTTGAGCCACAGGCTTCCCAGCGGGAGGGAAGCCCCTATTGCATTTTACTCTCGCACTTTGACCAAAGCAGAGAGGAATTACAGCCAATTGGACAAGGAAGCATTGGCAATTGTTGCAGCTGTTAAGAAATTTCATGAATATCTGTATGGCAGGTCTTTCACCATTGTTACAGATCACAAACCTTTATTAGGCATTGTGGCAGGAGACAAACCTACACCTAATATCCTGTCACCTAGAATGCTGAGGTGGACTGAATTTCTTGCTGCTTATTCATACAAGCTCATCCACAAGCCTGGCAAAGACATTGGCCATGCTGATGCTTTGAGTCGCTGCCCACTTCCTTCTCACACTGAGGACTTTGAACCTGAGGCGCACACCTTTTTCCTAGAAACTGTTGCCAAGCTTCCAGTACACGCTGCTGAAATTGCCAGAGAGACTGCCAAAGACACTTTATTGGCTCCTGTTACAGACTGGATTAAGAAAGGTTGGCCTTTTCAAGATCTACCTCACCTTGCCAAACCTTTTAAATCCAGGCAAACTGAATTATCTGTATTAAGAGGATTTTGTGGGGTAACAGGGTGGTTATTCCTGCAAAACTGCAAAAAGAGGTTTTGGAAATGTTACATGAGGATCACCCAGGTATTGTAAGGATGAAGGGATTGGCCAGGAGTTATGTATGGTGGCCAGGTATTGACAAAACGGTTGAAAACTGGGTTGCATCTTGTCCCAACTGTCAGGTAGCCAGGCCTGCCCCACCTCTCACCTTCACACAGGAATGGGAATGTCCTAGGGGCCCATGGTCTAGGATTCACATTGATTTCGCTGGCCCTACCAGAGGGCACACCTTTCTTATTATAGTAGATGCATATTCCAAATGGCTAGAGGTCATTCCTATGGTATCCACCACAACTGATGCTGTCATCAAGCAGCTTAAAAAGCTTTTTGTAACCCACGGGTTACCTGATATTCTTGTCTCTGACAATGGCCCTCAATTTACATCCAACCCTTTTGAATCCTATCTAGCACAGCAGGGTATCAGACATGCCCTGACTGCCCCTGGGTGACCGTCGGCTAATGGCCGGGCTGAACGCATGGTACATTTTACCAAGGAGAAGCTTCAGCAACTGGGTCCTGGGGACATCACTGAGAAAGTTGAAAAACTTCTTAGTGTTCAGCACATCACTCCTAACCCATCAACTAACTTATCCCCAGCAGAGTTGTTGATGGGTAGGAAACTTAGGTCTTCCCTTGACCGCCTTCATCCCACTTACGCACCCAACGCACCACTAGATTGCACTAGCAAAGTTCGCACGTTCAGTGTGGGTGATTCTGTTTATGCTAAGAATCTTATGGGTGACCCTTCATGGATTCCTGCTGAAATAACTCAAATCACAGGCTCTCATTCTTACAGGGTACAAACAGAGGATGGAGTGCTCTGGAGCAGGCACATTGATCACCTTAGATCCAGATTACCTCAGGAACATCGCAATTGTTCCTCTCTAGTTCCCATACCTAATGCCTTTTCTAGGGGGGAGGGGGAGGAGCATGAGGATAATCAGCAAGCAAGAATGAACCCCATGTGGAACGAGCCATTATGACAGGAACCATCCCAAAACCTTTTACAATGCCAAAATCCATCCTTACAAGTGGAAGATTGCACATCACTACCTTACTTGGGTGCTGACATTGGGTTGGAGATGGTTGGGAGGAGGGACCAGATTGTAATAATCAAACAGGGTCTTCTTTCACAGGAAGCCCGAGAAGGGAAATTTCAACAGACACATTTCCTCTCTCACTGGGTGAGAACATTAAAACTTCTGAACCTCAACGTACATGTAAGAGCCCCACCTATTTAAAAGAATACATTAGATAGGTTGGGGTTTGAGTATGGACTGAACCTAGTGGGGAGGGGTGTTATGTATGCAGGTTTGAATGTCATTGAACAGTTTGAACTGTTCTTGTAAAATGTCAGAAATGATTGGTTTAAAAAGTGCGGGAAAATCCTGCACTCTGATTGGCTGGCAACTGCGGCTGCTGGCTATAAGTAGCAGCCGCAGCCCAGCCAAATCGGGTCCGTTATGAGCTGTAGTCACTAATAAACTCTTCACTGAAGCACTCCGCGTCTGACTCTTCATGCAAACTTAACAGTTTTAGTTGTGAGCCGCCCCAAGTCGGAGCGGGGGCGGCATACAAGTCAAACAAGCAAACGAACAAACAAACAAACAAACTAAATAAATAAATAAATAAATAAATCTAGTAGTAATGTTATCATTTTGGTTTGGTTTGGTTTGGGTTTTAAGTTCACTACTGGTATTACTAGTAATACTTCACAGTTGTTGGTTGCAGCAGCATATAAACTGATTAAATGAGCAGGCAAGGCCCAAAAACCTCTTTTTCTATCCTCCAGCTGCAGTCACATGTATCTTTGAAAAAAGGAAACTTATCAGAAATGTGCTGGGAATTCTAAAAGAGTCTTATAGTTATTATTTTAAAAAAAATCTCTTAAATTCAACTTAAAACTTGAGGGAAAAAGTGAAAGAAATTGGAAAGATACTAAACTATTATATATAAAGATCAATTTGGGATAGCTTTCATCCAAATTCTTTTCAACAACAGTTTAAAAAACAAACTGCACTTTTAGTTTTCACAACATCCATAACAGAATATCAGATATTCTAGTTGTGTTATCACTGCAATAAGATAATTATGTTAGGAGATAATTCACATTATCTGCAAATAATGAGATAAGTCAGTATATAATTTGTCTGCCTTGATAACAAAAGTTCAAAATGTAGTAGCCTGATATATGTAACCACAGCATTGCTTTGAAAGAAACAAGTAGAAAATGGAATAAGACAACTTATGTAGAACTCCATGGTAACACAACATAGTCAGTATTTCAATAACATTATTCTGTATTTTATAATTCTATACAGTTGATGGAAGTGCAATCCTCTTTTCAGATTTGTGGTTCTTGAGTTCTTGCTTTTAAACTGGACAACCATGTGGAATTTCTAAAGATAAAAATTCCTTTTTATAGTAATATTATTAAAATTATAATTAACAAATAAAAAACGAACATGGACTAAAATGTAAAGTGCAGAAAAGAAAAAATAGAAAGTGGGTTGTATCCCAAAAAATTGTAAGCCGCCCTGAGTCTTCGGAGAAGGGTGGCATATAAATGTAATTAAAATAAATAAAATAAATAAAGTGTAGAAAAGAAAAAATAGAAAAAGAAAAGAATAATAAGACTATAATAAAGAAAACAACAACTATATGAAATGTTTTTTCCCTTTGTCTAGTCACAATTATAAATGATTTTAATGATTTATCACCATTTCTTCAAAAAGTCTCTTCTTCCCCATATCTCATCTCTTATCTATAAACAGATCCTTAAAGTGTCACTGATTAATCATTAATAGAATATTCTCAACAATGAGATAGTAATGATATCAAAAATATTAACATTTTCTTGCATTTGAACTGAAAATGCAAAACATTACTGGGAGCTAGTGGCTGAGGATGTCATGCATTGGAGGACCTTGGGCCATTTACTCTGTCACAATCTTCAGCTTCAGAGTCTTATGCATGACAGGTTCAGTCTGGCCAAAAAATACCGTTTTCATAAAACAGTAATTCATAAATATCTGTACAGAAATATTAGAAACACAAAGTAGAATAGATGTGACTGACAAAATGTTTAAAGAGAGACTTTTAACACAAACTGATCAACTTTTTATTTCCATCAATTAAAAAATAAATAATACTATAATTATATTCTAGGAATAAATTCTACTGAACACAATGAAATATAACTTTGAATAACCAATCACAGGATTAAACTATTAGGTTTTCATCTATGAAATCATCTTAAGAGTCTAACTTTTTCAGTAAACAATAGGTTAAAGGGCTTCATTGTTTGGGTATACCAAGAGAAAACATTTGACCAGTGTTAATGGTACATTTCCTGGTACATTTATACTGTATTTAAACTCATTGAAATCAACTGAGTTCATGTTAGTCATACTAGTTAGTCATTCCACTGTATTAAATCAAGTATATTTTACATAGAGTTGACCTAGCACTTTCCCAATTATTATAACCATGCAAAGACAGGTTAGGGACAGATCATCATGGAGAAAATCTATGTGTGTAGTGGCTAAGAGTTAACACTGCTTTTGTGGCACATAATTAATAATTATTATTAACTAATACGTTTCTTTTGACTGTGAGTAAGTGCTGCAGTTTATTCCATAATTCAACTTTAAGAAACTCAGAATTCTCACTTCTGGTTTATATAGGTGAAACTCGAAAAATTAGAATATCGTGCAAAAGTTCATTTATTTCAGTAATGCAACTTAAAAGGTGAAACTAATATATGAGATAGACTTATTACATGCAAAGTAAGATAGTTCAAGCCGTGATTTGTCATAATTGTGATGATTATGGCTTACAGCTCATGAAAACCCCAAATCCACAATCAGAAAATTAGAATATTGTGAAAAGGTACAGTATTCCAGGCTCAAAGTGTCCCCTCTAATCACCTAATTAAGCAATAACACCTGCAAAGGGTTCCTGAGCCTTTAAATGGTCTCTCAGTCTGGTTCAGTAGGAATCACAATTATGGGAAAGACTGCTGACCTGACAGTTGTGCAGAAAACCATCATTGACACCCTCCATAAGGAGGGAAAGCCTCAAAAGTAATTGCAAAAGAAGTTGGATGCTCCCAAAGTGCTATATCAAAGCACATTAATAGAAAGTTATGTGGAAGAGAAAAGTGTGGAAGAAAAAGGTGCACAAGCAGCAGGGATGACCACAGCCTGGAGAGGATTGTCAGGAAAAGGCTATTCAAAAGTGTTGGGGACTTTCACAAGGAATGGACTGAGGCTGGGGTCAGTGTATCAAGAGCCATCACAAACAGACAGATCCTGGACATGGGCTTCAAATGTATTCCTCTTGTCAAGCCACTCTTGAACAACAAACAACATTAGAAGCCTCTTACTTGGGCTAAAGAAAAACAGAACTGGTCTGTTGCTCAGTGGTCCAAAGTCCTCTTTTCTGATGAGCGCAACTTTTGCATCTCATTTGGAAACCAAGGACCCAGAGTCTGGAGGAAGAATGGAGAGGCACACATTGCAAGTTGCTTGAAGTCCAGTGTGAAGTTTCTACAATTTTGTTGATTTGGGGAGCCATCTCATCTGCTGGTGTTGGTCCACTGTGCTTCATTGAGTCCAGGGTCAACGCAGCCATCTACCAGGAGATTTTGGAGCACTTCATTCTTCCTTCTGCAGACGAGCTTTATGGGGATGCTGACTTCACTTTCCAGCAGGACTTGGCACCTGCCCACACTGCCAAAAGCATCAAAATCTGGTTCAATGACCGTGGGATTACTGTGCTTGATTGGCCAGCAAACTTGCCTGACTTGAACCCCATAGAGAATCTATGGGGCATTGCCAAGAGAAAGATGAGAGACATGAGACCGAACAATGCAGAAGAGCTGAAGGCCACTATTGAAGCATCCTGGTCTTCCATAACACCTCAGCAGTGCTGATAGCTTCCATGCCATGCCTCATTGAGAAAGTAAGTGCTGCAAAAGGGGCCCAAACCAAGTACTGAGTACATATGCATACTTATACTTTTCAGAGGTCCGATATTGTTCTAAGTACAATCCTTGTTTTATTGATTGCATGTAATATTCTAATTTTCTGAGATTGTGGATTTGGGGTTTTCATGAGCTGTAAGCCATAATCATCACAATTACGACAAATCACAGCTTGAACTATCTTGCTTTGCATGTAATGATTCTATCTCATATATTAGTTTCACCTTTTAAGTTGTTACTGAAATAAATGAACTTTTGCATGATATTCTAATTTTTTGAGTTTCACCTGTACATACTAAAGATCAATCATACATCCTAATTTGCTTTAAAAAAAATTGCAAGTTACTAGTAAGCAACAATTTTTTTTACTGTTCCCTCTTTAAAGAATTGTAAGGAATTTTGTTTTCCGCAAAAAGTATCTCTTAATATTATACAATATTTTTTTTACTTTACCTGCATGCTATTTTTATATGTAGAGAATGTCACAAAGGACTCATTTGTATGATACTTCTATACCATAAATACATCATTTAGGCAGGCATATAAAATGTAAATGCCTTTAATCTGATTAACATCAGTATTCATATATTTATATGTTGATCAAATCCATCTTAGTACCAAATCAGACAAATATGTTTTCCTTTCAAAAAAATTACTTTTAAAACAAGAAGGTTGTCTTCAGCAAATTGGGAAATTTATAAAGGAAGCAAATTGCTTTTTCTGTTTAATCATCCTTAGGGGATACATCACAGATTTGAAACAATCTGCCTTCTGAGTAAATACAATATGTCATCATAGTTTTGAGTCTGTTATAAAGCAGACAAGGGAGGATCTTCTGTTAAAGGGAATCATAACTTATCTCTTCCAGCGCTATGTCTCTCTATATTCCAGCACCATGTCTTTCTATATTCTGCTCCCCTTCTTTTTCTTTCTCCAAGCTGTGGAACCACGTTATATTTATATATGTTTATGTTTATGTGTATGTGTATGTGTATACACACACACACACACACATTCATCATGGTATAGTTGGAATTGAGGAGATGATGCTGATGTTTGCAAGAATGCCAGGAGTTGAATCATTTATGCTACCCTGGACCTCCTATTAGGGCTCCATTCTATAACTAAAGTGAAAAAATCCAAATGAAAACTAAATGGCAGCAACAAGATTTTTTTAAATCCTCTTTTTTCTGCCATATAGTGGATGCTCAGATTTTTACAGCCCACATTCTGTAGGCTTGTTATTAGCGATAACAACAAAAATTGTTCCTGCATGTATGTAATGTAATGTAAATGGTGTTAAGTAAAAATGCTGCAAGGCTTTTACAAACCCAGAAGAGTGTTTTCCCCCTCAAAAGTCAAGAAGACAAACACTATTTAGCATTCTAAATCTCCATGTCTACTACCATTTATTCAGGAAAACTAATCTCTTTTCTTGGTCTTGTTCTTGTTCATTAGACTGAGTAACACTGACCTTCTGACTATAGCTGTGATAGATTGGTATTTTCAGCACAAGTGCTTTGTTAACTAAACAGATTCTCTATTAGTGCATTGGATACTTTGACTGATGATAAATTAACTGACTAAATTAAATGACCATCACCCACACAAACAATATCTATTTAACCACTGTTGATAGTAACCACTGGCATTAACAACAAAGATACCCTGTAGTGTAAATCCTGCTAAGCTCTTAAGTATTACATTAGTGGAAGGTAGCTCTGTATTCTCCAACGTAAGACCTACTATATTCAAAGAAAATGCATCCAATTTACTGGGGTTTGAAGGCAGTGCAAGTTCAAAGAAGCAGTGGAAGGAGATGTGGAAGTACCATACTTTTTGGTAATGCATTGTTGGAAGGCAATGCAATACATCATCTGCCAATCACATCATGAACTGTAATGATCAATAATATTGATACCACCAATGATATTATTACCATTAATAGTAGTAGCACACCTTGTGTGTCACTGGAATATTTGTGCTACAGTGACTCCAGAAAAGGCATGAATGCTATGAATAGTCTTGATTCTTGTTCTTTTTTTGCCCACTAAAAAGTTTTACTAATTTTTATCCATCTTCTTTTTCTAATCTGAGATAAATTCCTGAAATGAGAAATAAGTATAAATTGATAGTTAATAATTCATAAATAAATCAGAAAAATGAAATTCAAATCCTTTTAAATAAATATTGGGGCAGCTTCTATTGAACCAAGATTATAAGATTATGCTCAGTTGTTATTGGTAACCTCAATTCAAGTGAATTATGAAAATGTTGTAAAACAGTCAAGAAAATCTGTCTTTGAGTTTCTTCATCATCATCCTCTTTCTTTTTGGCTGTCAAAGATTAAACATTTGGGCCTTTGAAATATTAGAAAAGAACTGTCATTCTTTCCATTACTTTAACACCAGAAGGGTGTGTGGTCTACTAAATTGGTCTTACAAGTAATTAGTTAAACTATTCTATAGTGTTGGTTTGTCCCAACCTATTTTTTTAAATATAATACTGTTAAATACTGATTTTAATACTGAATATTTTAAAAATGTTAATCATATAATTCAGTAAGATTCAGAAATAATTACCATTTTTAAATGATCTATTAAAAATATAATTAAAAAAGGTTTCTGATATGGGTACTTGATGTTTTAAATATCAAGCCAAGTATATAAAAACGCTATCACTACATAGTAATTCTGAAGTGACAACACAAGATGCTATTTTTACAGACCTAGCAAATATTTTATCCTATGAAGTCTCAAGAGTATACTCAAAGCCATGTACATTTAATTTCCATTATCATTCATTCATCAATTATTTATATGAACTAATTCAGTTGATTGCTTGATTTGTTTTTTAGACATCTGTGCCTATAGTATAGACCTCTTCCGCCCCTTTTTTTCATAGAATGTATAAAATGACAGGATGTAAATCTTCTGTAGGCAGTCATGTAAATTCAATCTAGGAATTCAATGTCAATTATACTGTACAAAAAATACTGTCATATGACTCAACATGGCAAAAGCAAATGCTACTTTAAATCATGCATTTATTTTATTATTTACAGTAACTAGTGTAGCTATACATATTGAACATATGTGAAATATAAATGGCATTAGCTTTAAAGTACATTCAGAATGTTCCAATTTAAAACTTTCCATAACCTCTGTCAGTGCAGTTTAAAAATTCAGAAAAATTTTGCATACCTAGGCAAATTATTGCTGAATCATGTGGAGTATTTCAGCTGAGGTGCCCAAGATTTCACTTAGGGGTTTTTCTAATCTCATAACTTGAGTTCTGGAATGCATTTAATTTTAAGCATCTATTGAGGTAAAGGACAAAACAAAAAACAGTAGTTCCCAGATCAGATAGCTCTTACTGTATATACAAGATAGCTCTTATATACAAGCATTCAACAGTCTCTTAGCTTCAGGGTTTCTGAATGCTTTGTCAAGTGTCTGAGAATGTGTGACAAAAGTTCAATCTTCAAGAATACACAATAAATGTCATTTCATTTCAGCACTGGTTGTAGACAATCAGCTGATGTGTATGGCTTTATTCTTGTCTACAGTCAAGATTCTAATCAAGACAAGATGTGGCAGTGAATCTTCTGCCTAGTCAAACCATGAAGTGAAGCTAGGTTAAAGTGTCAAGAAATTTACAATTTACTACTGAGTCCTGCTGTGGAGAGCTTGACAGGATTAATCCTTGATTTCAATCCTTGAAACGCTTTGTGGAAGGTATTTTTTCTCATCTTTTGTTGAACAGAGAGCCACCCTTCTCTTATTGTCTATGCACAGCAAGGTTGAAAACCATAAAGAATTAATTCCATTAATATTGTATGGTGATTGAGGGAACTCCATAAGTGAGTGCACAGGGGGCAAAGTGAAAAATGTTATCCCTTAATGTAATTTTCCTATTTCACTGTTGTAGTTAAAATGCATAAATTGTGAAACTTGTTTGTATATAAGTTACTGTATTTTATATCTAATATCATCTTTATAGATGTGGTTGAACACATGCAATTATCTACAAATAGTCCTCAACTTACAAGCACAATGGGAACAAGAATTTCAGTTGCTAAATGAATAAACATGTGACTGGACCTGATTTTATGATCATTTTTACCATACTCATTAAAGAAATGTGATCATTAAGTGAATCACACAGCCATTAAGCAAATCCAGCTTCCCCACTTCACATTGCTGATCAGAAGCTAACTGCAAATTGCAACCACATATCTGCAAAATAGTGCAACCATTGTAAAAGTGAACAGATGGACAAGAGCCCAAATTGTGATCACATGACTCCAGAGGTAGTGCAACAGTACCTACAAGAGTGGGTAATAAATCACTTTTTCCAAGGCTGTCATAACCCTGAACTATCATTAAGCAAATGATTGTAAATCAAGGACTCCCTGAACATGATCCAGAGGTTTGGTCTTACTCCACACTATATCAAAGCTTTTCACAGAAGGTTAGATTCTTGAACTGTGATTCTGTTTTCATTTACTCTGCTTTCATTTTTTATTAACTACATAATAGCACAGTTACTACTAATTACCTCAGTAAGATACTATACAAATAATATAGTAATCCAGCTGTCATTAACAGATACAAGGTCCACTCATTGTAGGTTTAAACAACATCCAATAAGAAACCATGCAAAGAAAATCCATCAAATGTGTTTGTACATTTCAATTTTTTTGTGATTGTTAACATTTGTGACTATTTTTTATATTTTAGGAAAAATATGCTACACTTTATATGTTTATACAGAAGAGCAATTACACCTTATCAAGGAATAATTATATTTTGTTTTCTTTGCAAATTGAAGCTTATTGACAAGTACTTAAATACTTTTTTTCAAGATTATCTTGTGATAGATAGATAGATAGATAGATAGATAGATAGATAGATAGATATGATCACAACCATTCTTCTTTTGTTGAACTGGATTAAACGGCCTAAATGAGAAACTGCTGACAAGCCTGCTAACTTACAGAGCCACTTCAAATGAGCAATAGTCTAAGACACAACTCTCTTGGGAAATAATTAATAAGGAATGTATTACCATACATATGCAATGTTGAGAATAATAATTGTACAATACATGCTTTGGGCAATATGAAATTTCAGCTTGTACTTTTTCCTTTCACTGTCCTAATAAACTCCAAATTCCAGCCCAAGAAAAACTTCAGGGTAGTACTAAACTTAACATCTCCATATTGCTTTTACATTCTTAGGCACTTGGGAGTTGAATCTACGACTTGCTCATTGCCTCAGTGCCTCAGATTCTTCTTAAAATAAACATGTGGCATTGGAAAAACCCTAAATAGTAATTTCTTTGTGGTACCAATCCAGGTAGGAATGCATGAGAAAATCTACTTGGAGTGCAAATAGACTGAAGAAGTCTAATTCACTGACTTAAGGTTTTGTATGATTTCTGGTAAGTTGGATGGCAGATGGTCATTAAAAATATGTGGATCTTATCATAATGAATGACATAGTAGAATATAGGACATAGAATAACAGCATTGGAAAAGATGTCAGAGGTCCAACTTCTAGTCCAACTCCCTGCTTGAGCAGGACAACTTATACCAATTAAGACAAATAATTGTCCAGTTTCTTTTTGAGACTGGAGCACCCACAACTTCTACAGGCAAGCTATTTCATTGGTCGATTGCCCTCACTGTTAGAAAATTTATCCTTAGTTCTAGGTTGCTCCTCTCCTGTGTTAGTTTCCAATTATTGTTTCTTGTCTTGCCTTTTTATATGCTAGAATTGGAATCATATCCTAGAGTTGGAAAGGCCATTGAAATTGCTATGTTAAACCCTAAGCTCAGCATGTATCAATGTAAATATAAATTCATGATTGGCTAGCCTCAATTTCGAAACTGACAAGGTAGCTCACCCCTTTTTTTAGTAACTGGTTCTGTTGTTGAAATGCTATCACTGTTTGAAAATTTCTCACTGTCCCTCAACTTCCTACTATTTGCCATGCTTTATAGAATAACAGAGTTGGAAAGGGCCTCAGAGATCTTCTAGTCCAGCCCACTGCTTAGTCAGGAAACTCTATACCACTTCAGACAAATGGTTATCCAATCTCTTCTTAAAAATTTCCAGTGTTGGAGCATTCACAACCTCTGCAGGCAAGTTGTTCCACTGATTAATTGTTCTAACTGTCAGGAAATTTATCCTTAGTTCTAAGTTGCTTCTCTCCTTGATTAGTTTCCACCCGTTGCTTCTTGTCCTACACTCAGGTGCTTTGAAGAATAGTTTGACTCCTCTTCTTTATGGCAGCCCCTGAGATATTGGAACACTGCTATCATGTTACCACTAGTTCTTCTTTTCATCAGACAAGACATGCCTAGTTCAACCATTCTTTATATGTTTTAGCCTCAGCACCCTAATCATTTTTGTTGCTCTTCTCTGCATTCTTTCTAGAGTCTCAACATCTTTTTTATATCGTGGTGACCAAAACTGAATGCAGTATTCCAAGTGTAGCCTTATCAAGACATTATAAAGTGGTATTAACACTTCACATGATCTGATGCAGGATGAATCCATTGTTTTGTGTTCTGGATGTGCATTTCAACCTTCCCTGCCTGCCATTTTCAGTCTGCTCTTGCAACATGGTTATAGTATTAATGTTTGTCCCAGATATAGAACAGCATTTGATGTGGAATATTACAAAGAGAATACAAGTTAATATTCAGTATGTTGCAAGATTTCAGTCACAGTAGTATGGCTGAGTGAGGCTGATCATCATTCTCAAAAAAATTCAGATAAACAAACTATAATTTATATGATCTTCATTTCTGTATCTTTCCACTGTTCACACTTCCCAGTTAATATATACAATTCTGGAATCTGAAGGTATTGAGACATAACTGTGAATTGTACTGGGTTTCAAGCCTCATGTAGATGCAGAGCAAAGAACTAAGAACCACACAGATCTCAAGAAAACATTTTAATGCCAATTGATTGATTATGTGCTATCAAGAGATTTGATATTTTTTAGTGATGACACAGGTAGATTTTCTCCATGATAACCTGGATTTTCCAAGTCTCCCAACAATGCGCCAATCTCAACTTTGGTTTTCTGTCAATCTTGCTAACAGTCATCTTCTTTTTCTCTTTCCTACCAACTGTCCCAACAATAGAGCCTTCTTCATAGAGTTTGTATTATGAGTCCCAAGAAGGTTTTTTTTAAATTGCTGCTGATGCTGCATTTAACTAAGTAGGCCCTTACTTCTGAACATAATCATATATAATTGTATGGCATATCTTGGGCAAAGCAATTTCATTTAACTATGTTTGTGTTCAGATCCATAGTTCATACCATTAATCACTGTTCTGAATTAATCCAACTTTTGTACAGACCAACTATCGCATCCTGCTGGAATGTCATGCAGTTTGTCTTATTAATGAAGGAAAATGCTGATATGACTATTTATTTATTTGTTTATTTATTCATGTATCCCATTTAATAACTGCCCATCACAAATAAATATTTAAATATTTAAAATTCAGAATTAAAAGGCAGGGGAGGCCTTCAAGGGACTAACCAATCCCAGGACTTCTTGTACCTCTCTGAATCATCAGAGTCTGGAAGGACAGGAGAGTGGGGAATACTTCACCTCTGGAGGAAGAACATTCCAAAGGGCAGGGGCAACAGTAGAGATAATTCTCTTCCTAGGCCCCACCAGTTGAAATTCTTTAACTAATGAAGTCTACAGCATGCCCTTCCTGTCTGACCGGTAGGACAGGCTAATGAAATAAGGCAAAGACAGTTCTATAGATAACCTGCCTCTTGCCTTGAAGTCATAACAAACACCTTGAATTGGATCTGGAAGCAAACTGTCACCCAATACAGTTTGTGCAGCAGAGATGTTACAAGCAACATCCACAATATATGCACCAAGGATTGTTCACACAGCCACATTCTGTACCTGAAGTTTCCAGATACCTTTAAGAATGTCCCCATGTAGAGTGCATTCCAATAGTGCAAATGGGAGATGACCAGAGGTGAGTGATCTAGTAAAGAGTCTTCCAATCCAGGAAAGGTCATAATTGTCACTATGTTTTTTTTTATTTGTCTGCTGGTTGACTAGGTTAGGCTAAGATTTGCAGGCAGTTGCCTGCTAGCTAGAACATTTGTTATCTTGTCTCTTTAGCAACAAGATATGACTGTCTTGTGATTTCTGATTTACTGTGCATGCTTCAAAAGTTTTTCTTCTTCACTTCCTGTTACTTCCTGTAATTTCTTTCTTTTATATATGCCTTTGTGTGTGATTAGCTGCCGGTATGTAGTCAGCTAGGTTTGTTATTTTTGTAAATAAAATATGTTTCTTAGATTATTTTCCGGGTTTTATTTAATCAAAGTTTACAGCAAAAGAAAGGCACGGTCCATCATCTCTAATTAGCAGAGATGCTGTTTTTACGCCCTGACAATAATTGACACACAACACAAACTTGAATACACCCTCCTAGTCATGACTATCACCTGCTCTTCAAGCAGGAATCAGGAATTCAGGAGGACTCCCAGATTTTGCATTGGATCTATCTGGGGTCAAGACCAAAGGTGATAAACCCCCAGAAACAAAGCTGGCCCCACCCACAACTCATTTTTATCAGGGTTTAATTGAGGTTTGTTATTCATCATCCAGCCTTCCAGACATCATGAAAAAATTTCATTGCAACACTTCACTGGGGATGCAGATATATAATGAGGTATTATCCTCATACTGACAGTATCTCATCCATGGTGACAAATGATCTCACCCAGTAATTTCATATAGTTGTTAAAAGCAGTAGAGAGATAATTGAGCCATATGGTATCCCACTTAGCAGGGGACGTGAGCAGGACCTCTTGCTCCCTATTAATATTGATTGGGGCTTGCCTCAGAAGAAACAGATGAAGCAATACAAGACTGTGCAATCCACCCCCCAACAACCCAAAAGGATACCATGGTTGATGAAAGATGAAAGTCATTGAGAGGTCAAGACCGCTTCTATCAGTGATCATCAAAGAATACGACCAATGCTGTTTCCCTCCCATATCCAAGTTTGAATCCTGACTGAAAAGGATACATAGAGAGAAAAGTGGCTAAAAAGGAAGCTGTATCTTGGACAACACCAAGTTTAAAGTGATTTAACACTAGATCCTTCCTAAGTGTTTAGACTGTTCTTTCCAATATTGTTCTATTTTGAACAAGAAAATAAAGGAATCCCTAACAACTTTTCCATTTAAAGTGAGCACTTCTGATTTGGAGCAAGTGCTCAGTAATGCTAATGAAAGTTAAAATAAATTATTCACACTTATCCCAAATTAAAATGCTCTTTATAGAAGTTGAAAATGACAGATACCAAAATCATATTTTTAAGTAACAATTTTATCTTTCTTCCATACTGGTCTAATAGAAGAAATACAGAGGCATATTTATGAGGTTTAAGTTTATGAGATACATTTTATTGTAACTCTTTGGCTGGTTCAAAATTATTTATTTGATATTCCAGAAATTATTTTTAAAATATCTGTTGCAGCACAAAATTACAGGAGATAAGCTGTTAAAAAGCCTAAATCTTATGATGATTGCAGAGGCATTTAAGGCAATATTCAATGAAAACATACATTTTATAAGAATAATTCCAGAGGGGAATTATTCCAGAGGGGAAAAACATATGAGATATACAGACCCTTGTATTTTATCCTTTGTCCTTTTACTTGCTAAGAATACCATAAAGAAATATTGCTTTTCCTTTTAAGATGTTGAGTCCTATCTGGAAGCCAACTTCTTTCAAAGCTCTTAATTCAATCTTTCTTTAAAAAAAAGCCTATGTATAATACCAAGTACAAAAAGGCACTGAAAGTCATTTAACTTTGAAATATTAATTGACTAAAGTTCATGCAAGACTCTAGCAGTTTGCAGTTCCTGTAATTCTTCAGCATCACTTGTTTCATAAATGGTGATATTTATCATGTTCAGTTTCACTCCATTTGTGATTTCTTTCTGGTGTCAATTTGTTTCTATTACTATCTAAAATTTTGACTTTTTATTGAAATTCAGTGCAATGCTTTATATATTTATCCTAATTATGTGGCATTTTTGTGAATGTTTTTCATAAGCAATTTTAAAATACAGTTTGGAACTCCATATTTTTGTCTATAGGTTTAATTTTATGTGCTTGTTACATGCATTTTTGCTTCAAAGATCTATATCAAATGTAAAAAAATATGAAAATGTCAACAAACAATTTAATTCAAATATTCGGAAGGAAGGAAGGAAGGAAGGAAGGAAGGAAGGAAGGAAGGAAGGAAGGAAGGAAAAATCACAATAAAAGGTGAATTGAATAAATTGTTCACAGAAACCTAGCTTTAGCATTCCCTTTATGCACCAAAAGCCAGTTCTTTACAGCATTAAGTTTTTATATGAGCTTGTCAGAAAATGGAACTTTCTGGTGTTGCTATGCAGTTTACAACTTGTGGGGATCTGAAGGCAAACCAAATCCACCAATGGCAGGGTAACAGCAGATATCCTGAAGTGGCATCACAAGCCATGCCCCTTGGTATATAAGAGGCAGCCCAACAGGCATTTTACCTCAGGGAACAGAGAGTTCTGAGGAGAATTTCTGGAGAGAAATTCTCTATTGGGGTCCATTGTTCTTCTTGCCTGCTCTAATAGTGTACCTCAGAAGCTTGAGGTGGAGGAACCTCTTGCCAGAAGAGAAAAGGAGACAGAGAGAGGGAAAAGCCTTGAAACAGTTTAAGTTCTTAAAGAGGTCTAAGTTTCTATAGGGTTTGTTCTTAAGTTAAAGGACTTAGAAAACCTAACTGCATAGGCAGAGAAACCAAGTAAGACCTGAGAAGAAAGAAACTTAAAGAAGGCACAAGAAACTGGTAAAAGTCTTTCTGTAAATTTATTTGAATTAAGGTGCTTGTACAATAAAAGATTTGGTTTGAAGAACAAACTGGGCTCAGCATCTTTGTACAATTTAAATATATAGACAGATTAACAAGATCCTCTAAACATCAGCCAATCATAGGATTGACTGATCAAAAGTCATTTATCATTATTATTTTCAACAGAGCTGAACAACAAAAATCTCTCTCTCTCTCTCTCTCTCTCTCTCTCTCTCTCTCTCTCTCTCTCACACACACACACACATTATGTACAATAGCTTCCATGCAAATTTTCACATCCCTTCTTACTTCAACCAATGTATAGGTAAAGTTTCTTAGCTAAACCAGAGTATTACCATATAGATTGTATTCCTAGGATTCTGGCATCTTCTTGTATAATGTTGTGGGCAGCACTGGATTTAAATTATTTTGCTACATTATTTGCAATACATGACCTGGCACAACTGGGATTTTCAGGGAAAATATTCTGAATTATTTGCAGAACATAATTATCTGTTAACACCAAGTCACACTTTATAATGTGATCTTTAATCACTGTTACACTTGTAATTTTCTTCCACATTACAGGCTGAGAGGGTGGGTTATATCTTTGCCCAAACAGAGGAAATCTTGCACTGCCTTCAAGCAAACTTTAAAAAGTGAATTTGAATTCTGAGTGCCAAAAGAATCAAGCCACATTGAGAAAAGAGAAGGCAATGCTGACATACTGAGACAGGGTTTCTGGCATGTTGCCCTTCTGATGCATAAGTCTTCAGTTCTCAGCCATCATGGCTCTTCTGGGAATTCTTTAAAATGAAATCCAGCATCATCTTAGTTTTTGTTAAGTCTGCATGAAGAGTCAGACATGAGGAAATCCAGCAAAGAGTTTATTAAGTGACTACAGCTCGAAATGGACCCGTCCTGGCTTGGCTAGGGCTGCCTCTTATAGCCTGCAGCCGTGGTTGCCAGTCAATGGGAGTGCAGGGTTTCTTCCCGCATTATTTAAACCAATACCATTTGACATTTTACAAGAACAGTTCAAATAAACCAATAACATTCAAACCTACATACATAACACCCCTCCCCACTAGGTTCAGTCCATACCAAACCTCAACCTATCTAATGTATTCCTTTAAATAGGTGCGGCTCTTACATGTACGTTGAGACCTTCGTGGTTCAGAAGTTTTAACGTTCTCACCCAGTGAGAGGGAAATGTGTCTGCTGACATTTCCCTGTTGGGACTTCCTGTGAAAGGAGACCCTGTTAGACTGTTAGAATCTGGTCTCTCCTCCCAACCCATCTCCATTCCAATGTCAGCACCCAAGTCAGGTAGTGATGTGCAATCTTCCACTTCTAAGGATGGATCTTGGCATTGTGACAGGGTTCGGGATGGTTCCTGTCGCAATGGCTCGTTACACATGGGGTTGATTCTTGCTTGCTGATTTTCCTCCTGTTCCCCTCCTTCCCCCCTAGAAGAGACATCAGGTGAGGGACCCAGAGAGAGACAGGGGCGATGTTCCTGAGGGAACCTGGATCTAAGTTGGTCAATGTGCTTGCTCCAGAGGAGGCCATCCTCTGTTTGTACCCTGTAAGAACGAGGGCCAGTGATGTGAGTTATTTCAGCAGGAATCCACAAAGGGTCACCTATAAGGTTCCTAGCATATACAGAATCTCCCACACAGAAAGAACGAACTTTGGAAGTGGAATCCAGTGGTGAGTTGGGTGCGTAAGTGGGATGAAGGCGGTCAAGGGAAGACCTAAGTTTCCTACCCATCAACAACTCTGCTGGGGACAAGTTATTTGATGGGCTAGGAGTGATGTGCTGAACACTAAGAAGCTTTTCAAGCTTCTCAGTGATATCCCCAGGACCCAGCTGCTGAAGCTTCTCTTTGGTAAAGCGCACCATGCGTTCAGCCCGCCATTAGCGAAGGGTGCCCAGGGGCAGTGAGGGCATGTTTGATACCCTGTTGTGCTAGAAAGAATTCAAAAATGTTAGATGTGAATTGAGGGCCATTGTCAGAGACAAGGACATCTGGTAACCCATGGGTTACAAACAATTTTCTGAGCTGCTTGATGACAGCTTCAGTTGTAGTGGATGTCATGGGAATTACCTCTAGCCATTTGGAATATGCATCTACTATAACTAGAAAAGTGTGCCCTCTCGTAGGGCCTGAAATCAATGTGGATTCTAGACCATGGGCCCCTAGGACATTCCCATTCCTGTGTGGGGCGTGAGGTGGAGCAGGCCTGACTACCTGGCAATTGGGACAAGAGGCTACCCAGTTTTCAACCATTTTGTCAATACCTGGCCACCATACATAACTCCTGGCCAAACCTTTCATCCTTACAATCCCAGGATGACCCTCATGTAACATTTCCAAAACCTCCCTTTGCAGTTTTGCAGGAATAACCACCCTGTTACCCCACAAAATACATCCTCTTAATACAGATAATTCAGTTTGCCTGGACTTAAAAGGTTGGGCAAGTTGAGGTAGATCTTGAAGAGGCCAACCTTTCTTAATCCAGCCTATAACAGGTGCCAACACAGCATCTTTGGCAGTCTCTCTGGCAATCTCAGCAGCATGGACTGGAAGCTTAGCAACAGTCTCTAGGAAAAAGGTGTGAGTTTCAAGTTCAAAGTCCTCCTTGTGGCAAGGTAGAGGGCAACGACTCAGTGCATCAGCATGTCCAATATCCTTGCCAGGCCTGTGAATCAGTTTGTATGAATAGGCTGCAAGAAATTCATTCCATCTCAGCATTCTTGGTGACAGGATATTAGGTGTAGGTTTGTCTCCTGCCACAATGCCTAATAAAGGTTTGTGATCTGTAACGATGGTGAAAGACCTGCCATACAGATATTCATGAAATTTCTTAACAGCTGCAACGACTGCTAATGCCTCCTTGTCCAGTTGGCTATAATTCCTCTCTGCTTTGGACAAAGTGCGAGAGTAAAATGCAATAGGGGCTTCCCTTCCACTGGGAAGCCTGTGACTCAAACCCCCCACTCCAAAAGGGGATGCATCACAAGTCAGAA
The DNA here is from genome assembly GCA_009733165.1 of Naja naja. Taxonomy (NCBI): domain Eukaryota; kingdom Metazoa; phylum Chordata; class Lepidosauria; order Squamata; family Elapidae; genus Naja; species Naja naja. The sequence goes on along the minus strand of CM019149.1, from coordinate 268,927,340 downwards.
TAACAGGCAAATTCTCAGAGAATTGTATCAATACAGCATCAGATGTGATTAGTCTCTTAATACTGTTAAATGCTGATTGTTCCTTCCTCCCCCAGACCCAAACAGATTTTTTATCAAGTAATCTGTGCAATGGTTCAGCAATGGTTGCCTTCTGAAGTAGGAACATGTGATAAAAGTTAATGCGTCCAAGGAAGGCTTGCAAATCTGTTTTGCATTTAGGTCTAGGAGCTTGGCATCGGTAGGGTGGATGCCATGCTTGTCAATCATATAGCCCAGGAACTCCACCCTGTCGGTTTTAAGAGTGTATTTTTCAATAAACACCTTCACGTGTACTTTTCTGCTTTTTAAGGGTGAAGAATGACCAATAGTGATTGTTTGGTGAGTTTCATTCTTGCCATTTGCTTCTGAATTTCGCCCCATCTTTTCAAGGAAATTGTTGGGCTTAAAGTCTTTGTCAGGAAATTTTTTCCTACTAGGTGGAGTTTTGGATGATTTGCAGACTCTGGCTATGTGACCCCGTTTCTCACAACGTAGGCAGATGGAGTCAAAGAACTTGCATTCAGTGTGGGGTGCCCCCACAGCCTCTGCAATAGAATCCTTGCCTGTTTTTCCCAGAGTCTTTTCTCTCCTTCTCCATTCTGAGTCTAAAAATCCCCTCCTCTGCCTCACTGCCATCTGAATCAGAGTCTATTTGTTCGCAATGGGCTGTTGTGGATTTTCCCCATCAGAATGGCTTGAGGCCTGGCTTGAGGCCTTGTTAATCTTTTTCATGGCCGCTGCTGAGGACTTGGTGGCTTCCGCTGAAACAGCTTCTTCAATGGCCTCTTTAAACGTGATCTTAGGTTTCATTAACAGTTTGCTTTGTAAGACCTTATCTTTGAGGCCTAAAACAAACCGATCACGCATGGCCTCTTCTAAGTTGGTAAAATCACAAGCACCCCCAATGTCCCTTAAACTTGCCATGAAGTCATTAACATTCTCGCTTTCCCCTTGATCCCGACGGTAAAATTCGTGTCTCTTAATGAGGCACAATACTTGTGGGGTGTAATGGGCTCTTAAAAGTTTCTCTAAATCAGGCCATTCCATTACCTTCAGCTCTGCAGCTCCCACTAACGCCTTCGCCATTTTGAAGACTGCCGGACCGCAGTGCGTGAGAAATACCGCCCTCTTCCGTCTCTCGGGGGTGTCGGCGAGGTCGTTTCCTTCCAGGTACATCTGGAAGCGATCCGCATACGATTCCCAGTCTTCCCGGATCGAACGGGGCTGGGGGTGTTCAGCACAGCCATCTCGCTCTGTTGCTTGTTCTTCGCGTCGTCTTCTCTTCAGGGAAATCCCATCCTCGTCGCCAGTGTTAAGTCTGCATGAAGAGTCAGACGTGAGGAGTTCCAGCAAAGAGTTTATTAAGTGACTACTGCTCAAAATGGACCCGTCCTGGCTTGGCTACAGCTGCCTCTTATAGCCTGCAGCCATGGTTGCCAGGCAATGGGAGTGCAGGGTTTCTTCCCGCACTATTTAAACCAATACCATTTGACATTTTACAAGAACAGTTCAAATAAACCAATAACATTCAAACCTACATACATAACAGTTTTGCTAAGAGAAACCATGACATTTGCAGAAGACCTAAATAAATTACTCCAAGATGGACCCACGAGACTACCTGTAAGAAATAACAGATATGGGAGCAGGACTCCCAATGTTGATGTTAAATCCACCAAAAAGTAGTATTCTGAATGTAATTTATCCCATGGAGCCTTTCTTTGCTTTTTGTGATGTATTTGCTTTCCTAGTGACAAGAGTGGGATGGGGAAAGTCACAGACTAGTAAGTTACTATAGGAAAATGTATTAGTCAGAGTACTTTGCTGTCTACTCTTTTTGTCAAAATATATGTTTGATTCTTCCTTATGGGGAAGAGGAAGGAATAACTGAAAAAAAAATGGATTCACAAGTATTCATACTGATCATGCAAAAAGGTACTTAAGGAATTGCCAGAACAGAATTTGCAAAATACATAATGTGTTATAAGATCAATGGTAGACTCATCAAAATGGGTATAGTGGCTGTAGTAATGGGTGTAGTAATCTTTTTTAAAAAGTAATTGTTGAACTTTTGCCATATATTTAATATTTCTAATCTTTAACTGGAGAAGTTTGCTGGAATATTTTATGATTTTTGAAATTTAAGATAGCTACCCAGCTCTGTAGATTCATTGCAACCTCTCTTAATGTAATCAGTTTCTAACCTCAAAACAATTTTAAGTACCATTCTGAAATAAAGCTAGAGCCTCTGTACTTAAAGCAGGAAGATAGCTCTGAAAGATTACAACATAGTGCAGAAGTAATTCAGTTAAAATGACCAAATACCCCCATTTTTAATGGACTGTATCAACCTCAAAGGGATTTTCACTGGAACATTAAGTTGTCCCTTTTATAGCTACATCCTCAAATAGTAGTATGTTTACTGACTTGGTAAAAGAGAACAGACTAAAGCATAGTTTTCTCTGACCTTCTTGTCAGTTCACAAAAGAAAATTATAAGATCCAGCACAGTTTCTTTTTTTTCCTTTTGCAGAAAAAACTATAACTGAATAACATTCTTGTACAACCAAAATACTTCCTCTAAATTTTAAAACCAAAGTTTTGGGGCTGCCAGTTTCAAAAATAAGAACTTTTCTGTGTGAAAAATAGGCTGGCATTTAACAAGAGTGGCAATAATATTTGGTACATATCTCAGGTTCTGCATTGTATGATTAATTTGCAAAATCTAGAACTACCTTTGTATGCAGAATGTTTCATATTCAGCCTTATGAGATGGAAAGTTCATGACGTGTTGCCTTTTTTGGGACAATTGTAGGTTCCTTGAAAGACAATTTTGTAAGTCTTGTAAAAACATATATGTATGTTGGAAATTTATTTATTTATTATTATTATTTATTAATTCGACTTATATGCTGCCCCCTTTCCCAAAGGACTCGGGGTGGCTCACAGCTAAAATACAATACTAACAATAAATTACCTAAAACTATATTAAACAAATTATAAGCCGAATTAACATTAAAACCCCAAAATTAAAATAAACAAACCCCAAAGAGTCAGCACAGCCCAGATTGTAAAAACAGCTAGGTTTTTAACTCGTGGTGGAAGGTGCGGAGATCAGGAGCCAGCCGGAGCTCCAGCGGAAGAAGATTACATAAAGTGGGGGCCGCCACAGAGTAGGCCCTCCCCCGAGTCTCCACCAGGTGACATTGAGTCGGACGGCACCCTGAAGAGACCCCGTCTGTGCGCCCGTACAGGGTGGTTGGTACTTGATGCTGGGAGGAGTCGTTCTCGTAAATATCCTGGACCCATGCCATGTAGGACTTTGAATGTTAACACCGAAACCTTGAATCTCACCCAGAGGGCAAACAGAAGCCAATGCAGGCCGCGCAGGAGGGGTGTGATATGGGAGTATCGGGGGGCTCCCATCACTACCCGCGCAGCTGCATTCTGCACCAGTTGAAGCCTCCAAGTGGTATGCAAGGGCAGTCCTAAATAGAGAGCATTACAGTAGTCCAGTCGGGAGACAACGAGCGCCTGAGTGATTGTGCGCAGGGCATCCTGGTCCAGATATGGGCGCAACTGGCGAACCAGCTGGACCTGGGCAAAGGCCCCCCTGGCCACAGCTCCCACCTGCTCCTCCGACTTGAGCCGTGAATCCAGGAGGACCCCCAGGTTCCGTGCCCTGTCCATGGGGGATAACACCTCCTCCCCCATGACCAAAGATGGAACCTCCGAACTGGACCGGGATGTCGGTATGCACAACCACTCTGTCTTGCCTGGGTTGAGTCGAAGCATGTTCCTGTCCATCCAGATCCGGACCGCTTCCAAACAACGGGACATCACGGAGAGAGCATCACTGATGGGGTCCGGGGTGGAGATGTATAACTGCGTATCATCAGCATACTGATGATAGCTCACCCCGAAACTACGGATGATCTCACCCAGCGGCTTCATATAAATGTTGAACAAGAGAGGCGAGAGGACAGACCCCTGAGGTACCCCACAAGTGAGAGACCTCGGAGTCAATCTCTGCCCCCCTGCCAACACTGTTTGCGAACGTCCCAAGAGGTAGGAGGAGAACCACTGTAAGACAGTGCCTCCCACTCCCAGCCCCCTGAGACGCCGCAACAGGATACCATGGTCGATGGTATCAAAAGCCGCTGAGAGGTCTAACAGGACCAGGACAGAGGAAAAACCCCTGTCCCGAGCCCTAGAGAGATCATCAATCAGCATGACCAATGCTGTCTCTGTGCTGTACCCAGGTCGGAAGCCCGATTGATATGGATCCAGGTAGTCCACTTCCTCCAGGAAAAGTGGCAATTGCTGGGCCACCACACTCTCAACAACCTTTGCTAAAAAGCGAAGGTTGGAGACCGGATGAAAGTTGTTCAACACGGCTGGGTCCAGGGCAGGCTTCTTCAGAAGGGGCCTCACCACCGCCTCTTTCAAGGTGGCAGGGAACAGCCCCTCCCTTAACGAAGTGTTGACCACTGCCCGGAGCCAGCCGCACATGACCTCCCTGGAGGCATAAACCAACCAGGAAGGGCACAGGCCCAATAAACATGTGGTGGAACTCAGCCGCCGCATGATCCTGTCCACTTCATCCTCAGAAACAGGATTAAACTCAGTCCAGATCACATTAGCCAGACCGCTCGCCTCCCCTTCCTCAGACCACTGCAAGTCCGAGCGCAACCCTTCCCAGATCCGAGCAATTTTATCCTGCAGATACAGACCAAATTCTTCAGCTCTGCCCCGCAGAGGGTCCACCACCTCCCCCAACTGTAAGAGGGAACGGGCAACCCCAAACAGGGCAGCTGGGCGGTTATCTGCGGATGCTATGAGGGCGGAGAAGTAAGATCTCCTCACTGCCCCCACAGCTACCAGGTAAATCCTAATATGGGATCTCAACTGGGCTCGGTCGGATCCGGGGCAGGTTGCCCTCCACCTACTCTCTAGTCCCCTTCTACGACACTTCATCTCCCAGAGCTCCTCGGTGTACCAGGGAGCTGACTGGGATCTGCGCCAAGTAAGGGGACATGGGGACAACCCTGTCAAGAGCCCCCGCGGCCGACTGTTGCCAGGTAGCCGCAAGGACCTCCGCAGGGCTGTGGGTGAGGGATGCAGGAAAAAACCCCAGTTCTGCCTGGAACCTCTCAGGGTCCATCAGGCACCTGGGGCGGAACCATCTAAGTGGCTCCTCATCCCAGCGGTCTGGGGCGGCTTGATGGAAGACCAGCCATAGGAGATAGTGGTCTGACCATGGAATGGGATGGGTTACTGTAACACCATCCCCAGGCCACTGCTCCGAGACAAAAACCAGGTCGAGCATATTGCCCCCCTTGTGAGTTGGCCATCTATTAACTGGGTCAGACCTATGGACTCCATGGAGGCCATAAATTCCTGGGCCAACCCCGACGCCGCCCCCAAGGAGGGCAGGTTGAAGTCACCCAGAACTATAAGCTCTGGGAACTCCACCGCCACCCCCGAGACGGCATCGAGCAGCCCAGGCAGGGCAGCTGATACACAGCTGGGGGACAGATATGTAAGCAGCATGCCCATCTGACCACTAGGCCTGAACCTCAAGAGGAGGGACTCACACCCGCCTATCTCTGGAGCAGGGACCTCTCTTGGAAGCAGGGTCTCCCGAATAACAACAGCCACCTCACCACCCCTTCCCTGGGATCAAGACCGGTGCATAACCCGAAAAACTGGGGGCAGATATCGACCAGAGGGACTCCACCCTCCGGCCCCAGCCAGGTCTCAGTGATGCAGGCCAGGTCCGCGGCCTCCTCCTCAATAACCTCCTGGAGGAGAGGTGCCTTATTCACCACGGACCTGGCATTAAAATACACCAGCCGGAGCCCAGGGGCCCTAGATCCCAAAACCCCCAGGGATTGAGAAGAGGCCAAGGGGTCGGAGCGTGCCACGGCTCGGATGCAGCGGGGACGCCGTCCCCTAACATGATACGGCCCCCCTCCTCGTCAGCTCCTACCCATTCCAACCACCCTGGGAATCGAAGCCCCCACTATTCCGCCTGGGGTCCCACAGCCCCCACGCACCCCCCAACCATGACCCTGACTCAGGCTGCAATGAACACCTATAACACCCCCCCTTCCCTAACCCCCTTAGAAATCGAATCAAAAATTTAACTAATGAAGGCCTGGAACCCCCTTTCTACCCTTCCCAGGACCCCCACCCCAACCCCTACCAGCGCAGTGCCAACTCTCTGGGTTCCATGACCCGTCCTCGAGGTACATTGTGGAAAGTCTGGCGGGCCAAGCCCGGGAGAGAGGGGCCTCCCGTAAGGCCCACAAGTCCGTTGATGAGTAGACCCGCATGATGTTGTATTGCACATATAAAGGAAGGAGTCAAAAGATGGAACAAGTCTGTATATCAAGGATATTAAAACACCCGGTCCAGTCCCAATGTCCATGCTACGGCCAAATGGTCCCAGGAAATGAGCAAGGATTACTCTCTCACCACAATCCAGTGGGCCGATGGTAAAGGCCCTCATCCGGGGCAGCCACCATGCTCTCACCGCAGGGTTGCCAGGCGAGCATGTCTGGAATTGTATTTTGGGGTGTAGGCTGTTGGTGTAGGCTGTTGAAAATACAATTTACCATGGAAACAGAAACCAACAACCAACTTCCATTCCTGGACGTCCTAATTTTCAAAAAACCCAGCGGCTCCCTAGGACACACCATCTACCAGAAAAAGACACACACTAACCACTACTTAAATGCACAATCCCATCACCACCCTGCACAGATCAACTCCGTAGCCAAGACCCTCATCTCCAGAACCAACGCCTAGCTGACAAAGACCACTTGAGAACAGAATTACACACCCTCACTAACATATTAATGTCCAATGGATTCCAAAGAAGCACAATCACCAACCTAATCCTAAGGGAGACTCCCCAAAAACCAAGACACAGAACAGGACAATGGCATCGCCCTCCTCCCTTACATCAAAGGCACCACAGATAAAATCAGCAAAATTCTCCACAAACACAATATCAGGACAGCCTTTGGCACTGACCAAAAATAGCCAACATCTTAAGAAACCCCAAAGACAAGATCCAGCTAGAAAACCAAGGAGTTTATAAAATACCGTGCAAAATTTGCCCAGCCACATACATTGGACAAACCAACAGGAGAATAAATGCACGATCGCAGAACACAAGAACGCAGTCAGAAAAGAAGAAAAACTTCCTCCCTTTTCCAGCACCTTAAAGCCACAGGACATGAAATTGATTTTGAGGGATCCACACTTATCTCCAATACTGAGCACTTCAACAAGAGAATAATTAGGGAAGCCATCAAATAGAGAAACACCCCATAACATGAATAAACGGGATGATACTTCCTGCCTACCAGACATCTGGAAACTAGCCCTAATCAACAAACGAGTTCCAGCCATGAAAACCAACACCGGACCCAAAATAACACATGATGCCACCACCAATCTCCTTCACTAGACTCAAACCCAAGCCCATGCCACAGATGAAAGGCAACCACCATCCAGAAACCAGACCATGGCTGCAACACCAGCTGCCACACCCCCTCTGACCCCCAAACTAAGCAAACTGACACACGCTATAAACACATAGCCAGACCTCAAACTCGGAGCCAAACCAAGGCCCAGAATGTCACATCACAGCCTTCCACCCAGGATACTACATCACAGAACTCAGGAGATTACAACACAAAACATCAGGAGGTTGCAACACAGACAACGACCCAGGAGATTACAGCACCACACCCAGGATGTCACAACAATAGAACTCAGAAGGTCATCACACAGCCCATTACCCAGGTCGTTACAACACAAAAGGCTGAGAGACACACAGCCAGCACCTCAGCCACACAGGGTCTCAGGAAAAGCCATCCAATCTGCATACATCAACTCCATCAACCAATCAAGAAGTAACAACACAGCCAACTCTGGAGTTTAAAAGGGAAAAACAGCCATGATCACACACTTCTCCCAGAAGAACGAAGCTGAAGACACCAGCCTGAAGATGACGGATGAGATTTCGTGAAAACGTTGCCAAGGTATTCTCAATCTTACATGGGACAAGACCCGAATACACCAAGACCTACATAACTTTACCCGTGAAAATCTACGAAAATATATATATATATATATATATATATATATATATATATATATACTCAAAATTTCAAACTTTGATAAAGCTGATTTTTTTAACCCATAGATTTACTTTTACATCTTTAGAATGTGTGTCAGTACGTTGAATATATGTACTAGTAGGCTGGATGCAACAGCAGTATATTGCCTTGCACCACTAGGTCAGGCATTCTAGCTTGCTGTGTGGCCCCCACTCACCCACATGTAGAGAACTTTATTCAGTCTATTCCCCCAACACTTCTATTTCAGGTTTTCACTTAACCCCTAGCTTCAAGCTTAGCACAGTAATTGGCTCACAACCAAGTAGATAACCAAAAGTAAAACAAACTTACAGCCAAACCATAAACAGTCGTAGAAATAAAGGTTTTGTTTAGGTAGGTTCCAAAAATAAAGAGCCAAAATCCCTTCCGAACCCCGGAGCCTTCACTGAGGTTTGTCAACAAGTCCAGTGATCCAATTTCAAGCAGTGGTGGGATTCAATTTTTTTTACCACCAGTTCTGTGGGTGTGGCTTGGTGGCCACATTTTGCTTTGCGCGCACGCAGAGGGTTTGCTATTGACCTTCTCCTGCAATCCTGCATCTCCCTGTGTCTTCAACAGCTGATATATGGCAATCCGCTGTGCCATGCAAAGCAGCTGAGCTTCAAAACTAAGAAATAAAGATCAGAATAGAGCTGGGGTGGATAGGTGGGCCCAGCAGCTGATCGCCAGAGTGAACCAGTTCACTCACAGATGATCCTCAGAGCTACTGGTTCAGTTGAACCGGGCCGAACTGGTAGAATATCACCACTGGTTTCAGGGCTTAATTTTTTGTTCTTTAGCACCTCAAATATTTATGAATGTGAGAAAGTGTATGTTTATCAAATTAGAAGAAATTTGTGATAGAAGAATTATTGAATTATTTACACTAACATGGAGTTGAAGGCTGGTTGTTGTTTAGCTTTATACCAGACCTCGAAATAAACTTCCTTTCTTCAAAAACTAGCTAACTGCAGAAGCCTCAAGCGCACAGCATATCATCATAATTACTTTTATTTAGATACCAAGGAAGTTAGGTGCAAAAGATCAGCTTGCTGTAGCATACAGGAAATATATCCATCGGACCCAGGATTTAAATCTTAGGGCTTTTTCTCCAATCTTTTCATGCCAGATCCACAGATTTTTAGCCATTCCTTTCCTAGCCTTGAAGACTATGTCTTTTCTATATATCTCTAGAGTGCCACCTTCAGCCCTTTTATCTCTTGAATGTAAAAAGAATAGCATGTCACCAAAAAAATCATGCATGAGAATAAATGAATACTTGATGAATGATTTAGTGTTAAGGAATCAAAAAAACAAGGATATCCCCTTAATTGTTTCCCTTAATGTTTCCCATAATATCCCCTTAATTGTTTAGTATATTTATAGAAAATTATATAAAGAAGGACTGTTGGTATTTTACAAGTGTGTTGATTGGGGATATAAATTATGTGTTGTAAAGAAATGATGAGATTTTGTTAACTGAGAATTCAGATGGTTGGCAGCAAATGCATGATCATATGGTACAATATGGATCTGAACATTAATGTATCAAAGAAGAAGAGAGAGATGTTTTATAGGAAAAATTGTGTGAATTATATATAAATGCCAAAACCAAAATGAATCTGTGGTCCTTTGTAGAAAGCTTACTAAAGAATGAGAAAATTGAAAAAAGTTAATATGTGGAAATTGTGGTACAAAGTTAGTGAGAACTATGTGATCTGTTGCACCAAAAATGGTTTATTGAAAGAAATAAAATAACAGTACACAAGAGTATACATCTATTCACATTATTTTATGGAAATGAGAATTATATATATTAGGAGAAACAATATTCAATGCAGTTGGAACTTGGAAAAGTCTATGTATGTGGAAAAACAAAGAAGATATGAGTCAAGAATCAATGGGCACTCTATAAATGTGATTCAATTATAAAAGTGAGTAATTAGAACAAAATAAGTACATTGAGATGGTTTGGTCAGACAGCAGAATATATGAAAACTGAATCACAAAACAAATAGGAAGGAAGAAGTGTTGAGAAGTAACAAGAAATAACTAGACAGAGTTAATGAGCTCCTTAATAAAAGATAACTCATAAAACATGTAAAAAATAGAAAGCAATGTTGCTTGTCACATTTCTGTAGATATTCTGTCATTCCTATAACTTTCCAACCTGGTAATGACCCAAGTGCTGATTTAATTTCATCTTCTGTGGGTATTCTTTGAATTACAGCTTACATTCAGAAACCATTATGGTAGCGCTGAAAAAAAACCCAATCTTTAACCAGTTCTCAAAATTCATGATTATGTGTTGACAATCACTGGGTGACTAGTTCATAACTACAACATTGCAAGGAAGTGCAGTCACATGACTGTTATTTCCAACCATTTCTGTCAGCCTCGAACAAGCAAAGTCAATGGGAAAGCCAACAGGGAAGAAGATCACAAATTACTCTGGTAAATTACTCCCACTTTTTCTCCTGTTGGCAACACATACAGCCTGCTCTGGCCTCCTCTACTCCCTGCTGTAGCACTCTCTTCCCTCACAGCACGTCATGCTCCTTGCTTGGGACTTCGTCCTCTTAACAATCTAAGCATCTTGGGGTTGTGACAGTGCAACCAGAATGCCACCACTAATATGCTTAATAATAACAATCCTGGTCCCAATTGCCAATTATAACCTCAGAACTATGTAATGCTAGTGATTCTTATAAATAGAGAATATCTTCTAAAGTATATTGGATTGTGAATGGTACTGATATAATTAGTATTAGCTATGCTTTCTTTTTTTTAAAGGATTTTATTTCTTTAGCATTACTATTTCTACTTCTCCTCTACTTGGCAAAATATTACTTATCTCAAACAGAATAATGGGATGAAGAGACATACGGTACAAATTGCATTCCAGTGTCATTTTGTTTATGAAATTGCACCTGTGACAGAGAGTCATTTGAGAAAAACATGCGTTTTTGCACCTCTCTGGATAATTCTAAAATCTCAGAGAAACAAACCTGAGATAAGCAAAGCTGGAATATGTATATGAATGAAACCAAAGGAAAGTGAAAGATAATCCCATTGCAAAAGTCTCTTATGTAACAGCATGTAGAACCATATGTGATGCATTGTTATTAAAAAATTTGATATCCATAATTATCAATTATCATAATTAGGTTGACTCAGCCTTCCATCCTCTTGGGGTAGGTAAAATTGAGGACCCAAGATTGTTGGGGGCAATAAGCTGACTTTGTAAAAATGCCGCTTAGTAATAAGCAGGCATATACAATGGAATGAATTTTTTGTACATACTCCTTACTATATTTTGGCTAACAATTGCCAATAATATAAAGCACCCTCCCAACATAGATAGATAGACAGACAGACAGACAGACAGACAGACAGACAGACAGACAGACAGACAGAGATAGAGATAGAGATAGAGATAGAGATAGAGATAGAGATAGAGATAGAGATAGAGATAGAGATAGAGATAGAGATATATGTATGTATCCATACTACATGAACATTTGGCTATTTAAAGGAATTATATTGAAAAATTAGGAGAAGTGTAAAGAACAATATTGATAAAAACATGATTCTCAAAATGAAAAAAAATGATATATTCAAAATTAAAGCAAACCAACTTTCTCAACTTTGACCTAGATTTGAAAAACGAGAAAAGAGTATAGAAGAAAGCTGAGACATTACTGGCATGTGTATATGGCACCTTAAGGATAAAGATGTAAACTTGTCTATCCAACCCCATCAGAGTCTTGCCACTGGCTTTCCATCTGGCTGTCACTTGTCAAAGATCATGCCATAATAAATCAATAATCCCATCAAATGAAGCTCAGGTCATCATTCTATTACATTTCTTGTTGGCAGAAACAAAACAGGTATCTTAAAGACAGCAGCAATATTGAAATCATCTGACAAGAAGCTCTTCAATAAAAAAAAATTACAGTGAACCTCCTAATGTGAGTTTCTGGGACAACCCCCTAAAGAAAAGAGATTTAACTACCTGGTGACTCAAGCTGATCTAGAGGATACACTGTTAAAAAAAGAATATCAGGGACAATTTTGCTCCATAATTTCTCTCACCTAAAATGTGTATTCATTTATGCCTCTTAAACACTCTGAACAAGAATACTCCCTTATCAGCTCCAACTCTATTATTCCAGATATTGTGCTTTTCATATAAACAGCATGCCACAGTGGCACTCAGGAGACATGAGTGAGAAGCATAATAATCAACTGGGGGAGTATTTTTCTTACATATGCATTATCCTGCTGAAATGAGAGAGGAGGAGAAGGAAGATAAAGAATTCAGTAAAAAAAAGTCAAAATAGCTTGGATAAAGTGTTGGAAATAGCCTTGGAGTCAAAAATTACTCTGAATACTCATATACACACTAGGTCAGATCAAATCTTATTCTTTTTTTCAAATCTTCTTCTTAAACTGATATCAGTGGAATCACAGGTATGGTGAAAAATTATGTAGATAAAATCTCCTTCAAATCAAGACTGATTAAAGGGATGCCACAAAGAAGACAGGGTCAACTTAGAACTAAGGAGAAATTTCCTGGCAGTTAGAACAATTAGTCAGTGTAATACTCCCATACTACACCCTTCCTGTGCGAGTTGCACTGGTTGCCAGTTGCCCTCCATGTGAGATTCAAGGTGCTTGTACTTACCTATAAAGCCCTATATGGCTTAGGGCTGGGGTACTTGTGGAAATGTCTCTTGCCAGCATCGAATGCCCATTGCCCGGTGTGCGCCCACAGACAGGGCCTCTTGGGGTACCGTCATCCAGACAATGTTGGCTGGCGGTCCCTAGGGGTAGGGCCTTCTCTGTGGGAGCACCCACCATATGGAACCAGCTTCCCCTGGAGCTACGACTGGCCCCCGACCTCCGTTCCTTCCGCCGCAGCCTAAAGACTTGGTTATTCGAACAAACCGGCCTGGACTGAGGGGGTGGGTTAGTTTTTAAATGTCATGTCTTGGGGTTTTAGATAATTTGTTTGGTCAAACTGGGTTTAATAACTTTTAATTTCTCTTAACTTTTGCCTTGTATGTTTTTATGATGTGAGCCACCCTGTAAGTAAGTAAGTAAGTAAGTAAGTAAGTAAGTAAGTAAGTAAATAAATAAATAAATAAATAAATAAATAAACTTGCCTCCAGAAATTGTGAATGCTCCAACACTGGAAGTTTTTAAAAAGATATTGGATAATCATTTGTCTGAAGTGGTGTAGGGTTCCCTGCCTAGGCAGGGGGGATGGACTAGAAGACCTCCAAGGTCCCTTCCAACTCAGTTATTCTATTCTATTCTAACTTATTTTCCAAAGAACCAGAGGGCAGGACAAGAAACAATGGGTGGAAATGAATCAAGGAGAGAAGCAACCTGGAATTAAGGAGAAACTTTCTAACAGTGAGAACAATTAACCAATGGAACAGCTTATCTTCAGAAATTGTAGATATAGGGGTGTCAAACTCATGGCCCATGGATTTCATGTGTCCTGTGCTGGCCATGCTCACCCTCAGTTTAGCAAAGGGAAACATATCCCAAAACATCATGTGATGGCAATGTGACACAGCTGTGGTATAGGGTCACCTGCTTAAGCAGGGGTGGGTTTGGACCCTTCTAGCTCTATTCTGATTTATTGATTGATTGATTCCTGGCTACTTTTCATGGATACATCTATATAGCTTCCGTGGCAACAATGTAAAAGTTATTTGCTATTGCCTTTTACCAGGAAGCTTTTTAAATGTAGTCTACAGCACTAAATTTCTCGGAGAAATATTTCCACATACTAAGATGGTCTAACCCTAGACCTAATTAGTGTTCAACTCATAATATTTGATCAGATATCACTACTTGCTAAGTTTTATTGAAAATCTAGTTTTTAGTTCCCTATAATAATAAAATAAAATAAAAATATAAACAACCCTTCCTCCATTATTTTTCTTGTAGTTTTACTGCATTGTGGATTTCTCAGGGTTAAGGCCGCATACACATCCATATGATTGACTTGTGATGTGGAAGCATATAACTATATGAATACATATGCATGTGATTCTTCCTAATGTCAACAGTCTCTGATACATTTTCAATCGTTAATTACAAAATGCAATATTGAAATATAGCAGTTTCACAATAACGTTATAAGTTTGTCAGCAACATTTATGTATTCTATAACTACATTCATATTATCTCCTTTTGGGACAAGCAATATTAAATGAAATTCAGGAAAGGAGTAAGAAATAGTCAAATGGTTTTTACAGAGCTGGCCAGTCCGAATTCTATTTCCATCAGTACCTCGGTGTCTGCATCAATGAAATATTGTAGCAAACTGCAAAAGAATTGCCCTGCCTTAGAAGTCAGTGATCCCAGTTTGTGAAATGTTCTATGACCAGTGATATCAATCTAGAAGGTCTTATTTTCTACTTGACAAAGGCTAATATTTTAATGAAGAAATTTTCAGTGTAAGAGTCATGAAACCAGCTTTTTCTGTCCAGGGCCACATGAAAGCCACATTTTTTAGCCTACAAACAGGATACTTTGAACTACTTTCTTTGGGCTGCACAGAATTATGGATGGAGAACTAATGTGTAAAATCAAGGGGTACTGAAAAATTGAGTAGTGAAAGAATGAAACAGTGAAATAAAATTGTTACTAGTATATTCTTTAATCTCATGTTTGATATGGAAACCCTGTGAAAAATACAAAGAGGAATGCTAGTGGAAATAATCTATCAATGTCCAACAATGAGGTCCACTGTCTGAGAACTAAAAGCAATATTTTAATAGCAAAACTTTTCATGTGATGGACTGGAATTGTTATCCACTCCTTTAGAGATGACTCAAAATCTTGCAGTTCATCTCATCTGTCAGTTCAGAAAGTCTATTACTTTCTTGTTAAAAATGATGGTTTACTTTTAAGCTTTCTGAAGGTTTTGGGCATAGGAAGAACCAAAATGTTAGGCCTGGCTTTTTATTTGGGTCAAATGTCCAGAATATGGAAATGACGAAAAGAATTTTATAGGATAATTAATATGGACTCGGACTCTTTAAAGATTTGAAGGCCTATTCATGAAGTTGTCAGCCTCCAGATTCAGCAGATAATCACCAATTGTCTCAATAGAAAATCAGCAGGAACAGTCTTGCGAGGAGTCAGAGCATTTAGTTCCAGGAAAGGGCTGTTAGCTTTGGAAAGTCAGACAAAGGAAGTCTTATCAGTTTCTTAAGAAGCAAAGGCATTGAGGGTTTTTTAAACTAAGTCACACTTGCATCTGGCCTATTTAAGGGCAGCGCCAGCAGCTGTCACTTCATTGCGGGCAACTCATCAACCTCAGTACTATATTCCTGTGTCCTTGCTCCTTTATTTTATTTATTTATTTATTTATTAATGGGACTTATATGCCGCCCCATCTCCGAAGACTTACAATAAAACAGACACAATAAATATTTAAAAAAGAATTAAATTAATGGTCCCAATTAATACAAAACTAAAAAGCCGCAAATCTAAAACACCCCACCCATAGGTCACAGCCCGGCTTGGTCAAATAACCAGGTCTTCAAGTCATGGCGGAAGGTGCGGAGGTCAGGGGCTAAGCGGAGCCCCAGGGAAGTTGGTTCCAGAGTTCAGGGACCGTGACAGAGTAGGCACGTCGTCAGGGGACCGCCAGCCGGCATTGCCGGCTGATGGGACCCCAAGGAGTCCCTGTCTGTGACTTCGTACAGGCGGTCAGTATTCGATGTCGGCAGCAGTCTCTCCCTTAAATAATAAGGACCCATGTCATGTAGGACTTTGTATGTTAAAGTTAAAACCTTGAATTGCAAGGCAAGGCAGGCAGCAGGAGGGGCTAACATGGGAGAACCGGGAAACTCCCATCACCGCCTCCTTGCCTCTCAACACTTTGACTTAGATCAGCTAATTAACCTTCTTGGCATTTGATTCTTGGTCTTATGGGGACTACATTTGTTTCTCTGGACCAGTTCAGTGTTTAATTTTGCACTGAATTTTAAACTGCCTAGCTATCATGAAGGATCTTGGTTTCCTGTACCTCTCCCAGGGATTATGTGTATCTATACAGCTGATTGTCTGCCTCCCATTGTATCTGATAGCATTGCTACTCACTAGTAAACCATTTGTAAATTCAGATGGGATGGGCATGTTTATTCTGAAACAGGGAAATACTTCTGATTGGCCCCTCCTGTAATTTAATTAAGGAGAAACTCCTTGGTTTAATGAGAAGCTCTGGAGTTAAAATCTCAAAAGAGATGCCTGTATTAATGCTGGCAGAATATAATCTCCAATAATAGTTTGATATACTGACTGTTATGAAAGAAAAAGGGTTACATTTCAAGATATGAGTTTATATGTTATTAAAGAGAACCCACATAGCTTTATTTTCTACAGAATCACACAAGTAGAGTGGTCCTATAGCACTCAGTAAATAGAAATGAAGTTTCTGTAAAAGATGTTCAGATTTTCAGATTGTATAGATTTCAATTTGCTCAGTTGCATCATACAGAAATGAAAGTTGGACTTTGAAGACACAGCTTAGAAAGAATGGTGCTTTTGAATTTTAGTATTGAATAAGACCCCCAAGAATACAATTCACAGCTAAGAAAATAAACAATTTTACAATCAGTCAAATCAACTTGGAGTTCTCACTCATAGCATGACCAGGCTCAAATTATCCTACCTTA
This sequence comes from Naja naja, assembly GCA_009733165.1. Classification (NCBI taxonomy): domain Eukaryota; kingdom Metazoa; phylum Chordata; class Lepidosauria; order Squamata; family Elapidae; genus Naja; species Naja naja. Next base: position 268,910,423 of record CM019149.1, on the reverse strand, counting down.
GAGATATTATGTGAAGATCTTAGTCTCTGGGAAAGACTCTAATACTGGGAAGGGTAGATGGATAGAGACAGGGAATCATCAGCAATGTGGATGGACTCAATTACAGTGATAATGTGTGCATTGTGAGGAGATCTGAAAGAGCAGGTTAAGAACAGATGGAAAAAAATGTTCGTGGTCACCATGAATTGACAATGACTGATGACACATAATCCAGAAATTACCTTTTTTTTCTTTCAAATAACCTGTTAGGCTTAAGAAGACTGGAGGTGGATCTTCAAGATGACAATGATGTTAAAATAGTGATTAAAATATAATAAAGCACTAATTATACATATTCATATTCTGTACCAATTATCCCACAATTTGGGGACTATTAAGAAAATATGGGAAAAGCATGGTTTCAATTACTTTCTTGTATGATGTAATAGCATATATTACGCAAATCAATAATTATACCTCATTTTATCTGCAATTCTTTTGAATTTATTAGGGTAGTCTTTTATTTTATGGTAAAAGATGTGTATTCACATGCATTCTAAATATTATAATCAGAAACTTTAATCCAATTATGAATAGGAATGGCTGAGATTTTCTTAATCACCAGTGAACTCAGTGATCAAAGTCAGTTATCATAAGTCATATGAAAACATGTTTAGAAACTGCTATTAAGCTAAAGTCTAGAAAAGGGGTCACTTTTTCATACAAATAGCAAATTACACTGTAATATATTGCCAGTTAGTTTTAAATTAAATTGGAAGTTTTAAAAATGAAACATTAATTTTCTTTCTTCCATTTTCTGTTTTCTTTTTAACATGAAACTCTTAATTACAGGATGATAAGCTTTACTTTTAACTCTGGAGTTCTACATATTCAAGAACTTAAATATATTAGGAGATCAAAGCTTAATTTTTTTTGAGAAATTGAGCAATTTGACTTAACATACATGCACGTTAGTTGCAATTTAATCTTCATCTATGAAGAATCCCTGCCCTGCCACCAGATTGTATCTAGTATTGACTAGTCCATATTTTATCATTTTATTTATAAGCTTATCATGAGTCACTCTGGTCAGGTCCAAATATATTATGTGTGCAGTCTTCCCCAATAAACTAGATTAGTAACTCTATCAAAGAAGGAGGCGAATTTAATCTGGAATGATTTGTGATAACCTATGCTGTTTTGTTAATTATAGCATATATATCAAGTGTTATTACTTTGCAGTATGTTCAAAGACCTTGCCCAATATACATCTTTAAGCTGACAGATATTTAGCTTCCAGAGTACTCATTTTCCCCCTTCTCTTTAATATGAGGGACAACATGTCTATTTTTCTGGGACATTATCAGTCTTCTAGGAATTTACAAAGATTTCAGTCACTGCCATTACTTCCTTCAGCAGTTTGGGATATAATCCATCTGTCCCTGGAAATTTGAATTTGTTTCAATTATCCTCTTCTTGTCTATTTTAAACTGCAGTTCCTCATTGACCTGGAGTCTCTCAGGACTCCATTTCCTTTCAGAGAAAGATACACAAAATCTCACTAGCCACACAAAATGTTATCAGTATACCAATTTATCTTCACTTTCTCTGTTGCTCCTTAGGTTTCTAGCCTTCTCAATGAGCCTTTAAAAATATTTTTAACATTTCTTATCAGTCGCCATTCATGTGGAGTTTATGCTTTTCTGTCAGGGTTTCTACAGGTTTTGGATACAATTTTGTAGCAAACTTTGTTTGGTTATGTGTCCCTTTCTTTTCCTATACATACTCTTTTTTTCTCTTCAACATTTTTAGAGCACTGGTTTCTTTATATTTCCCCTTTTTTCTTCTTCTGGGATTTATTTTGACTGTACTTTCAGTATGTCATTTCATAGAACTTCCCAATCTTCCTGGATGCCATTTTCCTTCAGGACTTCAAACTATTGAGTGTGACATAATTTCACTGCAAAACCAAATCCACTATTATGAAAACTGATATTTGAGAACCAGAATTTCTATCGTTAAGTGATGTGGTGATAAAGCGAAAGTGTGTAAGAGGTGCAGGTTAGAAAGTAAATTTAAAAGGTGAATTGTAACAACCATTCAGTGCTGTTGTAACTTCAAACAATTCAACAAATGAATGGTTGTAAGTCACAGATTACCTGTATGCAGTTTGACCCTTGTCAGTTCCTCCTTCTCTAGTTGTCACACATTCTAGGATCACATGGTGACTTTCCCCAAGTTGCCAGTCACTTTTAGCTTTTCAGCCAATTTCTTCCTTTTAAAACATATTAGATCTAGGAAACAGAGCCCCTTGTTGTTTCTTCCATTTTCTCGTATTATTGCAAATGCACCTGCCCTCTGTGAAATGGTTGAAACACGATTGAAACATTATCTTAAACTTTGCAGACATTATCAAATAATCATTTCTGATATGATAAAAATGAAAAGTATTAAATATGTTCTCTAGGTAAATGACTGGGAAAGGATTAAACTGAAGCCACCTATGAAACAGTTAAATTTCATGCCTGGGTTTATTAGAAAAAGAACTGAAAATGAAATACATAATGTAATACCTTTGTGTAAATATATGGTGCAGTCACACCTGAAGTAATAGGTATAAGTCTGCTTACTGCAGCTTAAAAATGCTCTCACATAGCTGTGTAAGAAGGGAGAAGTAAAATATTCAAGTATCTTGAAGAATGCCTTTCTAATATTTCCATTGGTATTAGCTTACCATGTCAATTGTTTAGGAACTATATAAAGTATAAGGGGTATGCAAACATTCCAGTAAACAAATAAATTCATGGTGTTTTTTTAGAACAGAAGAAACATAGAAGTAAGGGGCATAATACAGTTTTATAAAACTATGTCTACATTATCTGGACAGCTGCTTTTCTCCTTATCTAATGATCCAGACAGATATCTACCCAAAGGTATCTACCCAACAATATTTTCCCAAAAGACAGTTGATAATCATCTGCTTGATCCAAGAAAGCAATCTTACTACAATGTATCTATTAGTCAGTGATGGCCAGAACAACAATATCTGTAGTCCTATATACAAAAGAGAGTAGTTCTGAGTAGTTCCAGTTATGGGGGAACATCAATGAAAGCATACTGTTGATATCCTGCAAACTGCCCCTGGACTTCTCATTGTCATCTGGTTAGTCCCTAGGATAACAGAATGTTGCATTTCTGTTTTAGTTGGGTTCTTCTTATATTCTCTGATATGAAGCATAGCTGAGAAAAGCTTGCTACAACTACAGGAGGAAAAATAAGAAGAAATGGGAATCTGATTTACCTTCCTTAAATAATCAATTGTATCCATTATTATTTTCAGCCTAACACAACTGCAATCTTTCCACTAACCAGGGCAACTAATTCCCAGATGATAGACTAAGAAGGCACCAAGAGCACCTGATTTCCTTGCAGAGCCATCTGAGAAACTAATTCCCAAATAATTAAACTTACAATACTTTCTTTACTTATAATGTATTAAACTACTCAAAAACGTATGTCACAGTCACATCAGTCAGTGCTTCTTAGATATTCATGTGTTGACAAATCCATTTCCTTGAATGTATTGTTATCCATCTGATATTGACAACACATTTATTATTAGCAGTCAGCATTATTTATCAATCAGAATAGAGCTGGAAGAAATCTTGGAGAACTTCTAGTCTAACCCCCCTGCTCAAGCAGAAATACCATTTCAGATATGTGGCTGTCCAGTCTTTTCTTAAAAACCTCCAGTGATGAAGCCCCTATACTTTATCTGGAAATCATCATAGAGGAATAAAGAGCCTTGGTGGCTCAGGCTGTTAATTGCCTGCTCTTAAGATCCAGCTGTCTACAACTACTGTAGGCTCGAATCCCACCAGGCTCAAGGTTGACTCAGCCTTCCATCCTCTCGGGGTAGGTAAATTGAGGACCCAAGATTGTTGGGGGCAATTAGCTGACCTTGTAAAAATGCCGCTTAGTAATAAGCAGGCATATACAATGGAATGAAGGCTATTGCTGAGCACTGGGTGTGCATCCCAAAATTGTAAGCCGCCCTGAGTCTTCGGAGAAGGGCGGCATATAAATGTAATTAATTAAATTAATTAAGACTGATTATTCTTGCAAGAAAAATCCTGATTGCTTTTACAGGACATTATCGAAGATGCATTGCTGATGTTTAAAATATTAATGCATTCCATAGCATTTTTTTAAATTATTGCTTATCATATAAAAGTTTTAAAAATAATCTCTGGCTTAATTTAAGCTAAATTTAAAGTTTAATTCAAGTAAAGTAGAATATATGATTTTCTATTAGCAAATTTAAAGGCAGGGAAAATGTTTTATGGTCCACTAGCTGTAGTAATATGAAATGGAAGAAGTTTATTTTATTATTTTATTTACACCAATTTAATTATATATTTCTTAATATTCTTACTTTGGTCTGGAAAGACCAGCAATGCATACTGTTGTGAACATTATTATTATATAGCTCTTGTTAAATGAATGATCAGAGCGCAAGCATTTTAATGGGGTTATAAAGGCACATGTAATACTGAGCCTTATTTCAAAGTAAGTTATTCTAATCTCTCACCTGGCACTCCATTACACATGAAACAGAGTTTGAAAAGAGGAGAGTGATAGAGAGAAACTGAGAAAATTGACGGACATGGAAAGGAGTGAGAAGAATAGTACAGGAAAGGGTTCTAAATAAGACAAAAAGGGATCCCTTCACCTCAATGCACTTGTCTAGAATAAAAGAGCAAGAAACCAGGACATTCTGGAAGTGGGGGAATAACAATGGATAACTATTATGTAAATAATGTGTAAAACATTTTGAGAAGTATTTTTTTTCTTAACTTGAAAATTAATTGTACAGAAATGATCTTCTCAATGAGCAGAAATGGTCTGGACATTGTACAGTTCAGTTGGACTTAAAAACCTACAATTTTATGAAATAGAGATATTAATGCCTCTATGTGATGACAGGACTTTGTGGATAGAACAAGCACTACATTGAGATTAATTAGCAACCAATTTGATGCTCATGGGACACAGATACAAAAACATGGTTGGCCCGCTTCCCTAGGAAAGACTGATAAGACATGTTTGACAGGTTCTCTGCTAAAACTCTTCTCAGCTTTGGAAGATGACAGTGAAGATTTAGATGCCTTTGTGGCTTTGGATGAAAGAAATGACATTCAATTCACAGAAAAAAGTTTGAACTGCTCTTGAGACATTTGTATGCAAGAGGTGCTCACAGATATCTACAGCAAGGACAGTGAAGGATCTGAGCAAAAGAGAGAAAGAAAATGAAAAAAAGTTGATACAATTGAATACAGATAGCCGAAATGTGCCCTAAATATATGAAGTACAGAATTCAGTCATTCTGAACAGGGAATATTGGAATGCTCAGCTGTATTTTCCGGTATCAATTCAACAGTATTTATGGTGTAATGGGAGACTATTTGCCAGTCTACATTTACAAAGGACTCATTTTTAATAGGACTACATTTGTTAATACTTTTGTCTGCATATAAACGCATAATGGAATATCATAAATATAATTTAGGTTTGGTCATAATTAATTTTATATCTATGTGGATATTGTTTCCATTGCTGAACATTGACTTTTATGTAGTTCCTTCTGCTCCTTCTGCATATTTTCTTGCTTGCTTCCAGAAATTAATTATTTGATTCTCTGTCTCTTTCAGATTTTATATTTCATTTTCATAAATGTCTTATACCTGATATTAAAAAAAACCCAGATTTTGATAACTCACTATATTTACCCATAATATTATTTCCCATGTTACTTCTTTTCCAGCTTGATTTGTAATTAATGTAAAAAATACTTCTTATTTCAGGCTACTAATCTTCTATCTTTTCAAATATCTGATGTCCCAGAAATTTCAATACATGTCTAAAACAGCTTACAAGAGGTTTCCCCTAAGAGACTTTGGGAGATACCATTTAAAGAAATTCTGTATGTCCATCAAATACTTCTGATAATACAACCTTATTTAACATCAAGAACTGGAGCCAAACTGCTTGCTATTCTCATTTTTCTACAATTGTAAGAATATTCATCAAAACATAAAGTGCCTGATTATATTCCAAAATCCCTACAATTGGCCAGAAAATGGGAACTCTCATGTGGTTGAAAGAAATAATGAAATTCCATCATACCTGGAGATGATGGCCTGGAGTTAGTCTTGATCTAAAAATAAAACCTAGTATTATCATCAATATCATTGTTATCTCTACCAACCTATGGAACTAAATTCCAAACTGTCTCAGGATGACTTAATCTATCATCAATTTTACATCCTGTAAAGGTTCCTTGAAAATGCATCTGTCTTGAAGCACTTTCATTTTATTACCTGCTATTCATAAAAGAAATTAAACAAACAGTGGCCTTGAGGTGAATCTGACATGTAATATAGCTCCCAGGAGATTGCATGAACAGGCTGCTGTTTGACATGGTCTATTCTGAATCACCTAATCATGATAGAAAATCCATTTGCCATATGATAGGCAGGCAGTTGAACAAAATTTTCAAAACAAATGTATTACCTGTACTATCATTTTTGCTTAGGTAAATTGTCCCAGAGTTCATGGGAAAATGGAGCATTGCAATGCAAATTGATATATTAAAAAAGTGTGCCAGTGAAAACTAATACTGTGCCAAGCAGGATCTAGCCCAGTTAAAGTGAGCCAATGGTGCAGCTGTTCACCTAGGAAAAAATCTTGCAGCTAACAATCTTGGTTATGTCCTGTACTGTCCAAATGACATGATATGTGATACCAGTACAACATCAGCATTAATATAGACAACATAACAAATAAATAAGGTATTCTGTCCTTAATTTCTAAGATAATTACAGGATAAAATGGATCTGTCATCAGACCATGGTAATATTATACAACCTCTTGTTGCTAACTTGCTTATTCAGAGGGAATTCTTATTGGCACTAAATTAATTGATTTAGACTTTTTAAAGTTCAAGCAACTGTTTCTCCTGAAATATCTATGAAATTTCTATGAAGTTCTTTTCCCTTCTCCATTAAGGCTACTCAAACTTTAGTAGCACTTGTTTAATATACTTTTCCTTGTTTTCTTTTTTTAGGGAGATTATGGGATCAGTATTAAAGTTTCTACACTGCTTCGCTCCTGTTGGTAGCTGGAAATAAAGTTGACAGTCTTTATGGATTCAGTCTAGATTCAAGAAACACTGGAATTTTTTTTTAACTTGTAACCAAGGATCCTGGTGTAAAACAATAAAGTGCTAGATTTGTACTCTAATGTGTTTCCTAGTAGATATGATAATCCACTTTGGCAAAGAAGAATAGTTTGGAGCCAAGTCATTATTTTAATTTTTTGTTTGTTCACTGAATCTGAAGAAACGTTTGCCAGGCCATGTGAAAAATGTTTGAGGGATTTATTAAACACCATTTTAAAATCTATGTTGTTTGGCATTTTCAGATAGGTAAAGTTGATCTTCACTTAGTCATTCCTTAAAGAATCAGAGAAAGAAAGAAAAAAGACATTTCTCAGAAAACAATCTGAGTTTCTCTCAATGTTCTGGGCTTTCTAGCAATTATTAATGTTTTTGAAAAGTAAGGAACCGCAAAATGTCTGCATGGAAGAAGATGGATGGAAAGAAGGATGAAGATATAATGAGCTGCAACAGACTATAAAAATATAAGTAGACTTTATTATAGGAGTACAACAAAGATAGGAAAAAGTGCCCATCCTTCTTCCTGGCTTCTGTCAAACTGGAGGATACCAATTATCAATAAATATATGAATGTGCAGTTTATGGTTCTCAGAATTAGAGAACATCAAATACAAGAATATTTTATTTGTTCATTTGTTTGTATCCCTACCTTTTGCAAATAACTCAAGGTGGCACACATTTCAATACACCTTCTTCCTCTTATTTTCCCCACAGAAACTCTGAGAGATGTGCTGGGCTGAAAGAGAGTGACTAGCCCAACCGCTTTTCATGGCTAAGATCAGACTAGAAGTTACTGGCTCCTGCTTTTTACTTTACCATTAGACCAAACTGGCTTTTCATCAAAGTGACAATATGGAGACCTACAGGTTCTGTTATCTCTCATACACATCTCAAATTGGTTTGCTCATTGATTTCCAGAGTTTGAACAAATGGTTTAATATTCAGCTGCAATTTCTTTCATGCTATAGCCTAATCCATTATCACTTGCTTAATCTTAGCCTTATTTCTTTGTGCTTCTTCTTTTCTATGCTTGAGGATTCTCTACTAATTTTTTTTAATTTTATGAGTCAAATGATGGATTTAGTTCTGAGCTGACTTAAGTTGTTGGCCTTTTGAACTGTTGGTTTTCTAAACTTTTCTTGGTTTGCCCTGGGTCTTTTAATCAGCCTAAAGGAGATGAAGAGGATTTATAACTTTCTAGGCATCTTCGGACAATGAACTATGTACTATTTTATTTATCAATAGAAAAAAAAGGGGAAAAGGTGTCTTTTAAAAATGTGCTAAATTTTCTAAGATTGTTTCATCTGTACATGTTCTTCAATCCTTATTAAATAAAGTTTCTTTTCCCCAAAGCAATAATCTTTTTAAGCAAAAGATTCTTAAGCAGTAATGGTCCCTTGCCTCTTTTAAAATGTTGTTTGATGATGATGATGTTCTTACTTATCTCCTCGTAAAATATACAGTCCTTTTATACATTTTCCTGTAAACTTGCATTATACTGCAGAGACCAGTTAAAATCACAAAGTAAGCCAATTCAATGGTGAATGAATAACAACAGTATTAAAAACTGAACAGTTTCACTTTACCAGCTAATTTACTTAGTTATAACCCTAAGGCATCAACACTGTTTATTGCTATTACTACCAGCAGAAGAAGATTGTAAAAAATAAACCAACAATTAATTCCTGGCTGTATTTTTTTTAATTCATCCAAATCATCAAAAATGTGTTTGCTTATGTTTCACTATGGAGAATCTCATATTGCTATTTAGAAGAAAAGATGTACAATGAGAATTTATTAGCAAGAAAACTGAAATTGTAGATTAACATAATAAAACATTCAGAATGTCCCTTTGGGGTAAAAATCTGTCAAAATGCAAAGATCAGACCTGAAAGTTATCCTCTCCAACTGTTTTCTGTTAATGTAGCTATGCTGTTTGAGTATCTTGTGAATTGTAGTCCAGAAAATGCAAGAGCAAGAGGTCAGAAAAGATAAATATAAGACTAATGTTTTTCTGAAAAACTGTAGCATTCATTCTTTCCTATTTTCAATGTTTTCAAGGCTCTGCAGGTATCACATCCATTTAAAAATTCTGTACATATATTTAAATTGCACTACTGATTTCCAGTGGCAAAATGACCACTGAATTTCAAAGATAAAGATGACAGTGGGATCTACAGATAACATACATAAAATATGGAACTGCGGTCAACAAACACACCAATAGATGCTCATCCATACTTTATGGGATTGCAAGCAGCTTTAGGAAAAGTTTTGGAAGAGGTGCCAAAAAAAAAAAACCTTGGTAGAATGAAATATGGAATAGATTATAATGGCAATGTTCTCTGGGAATCAAAATCAAATTATCTGACCAAGCAGTGACACAATAGTATTTAAAAAAAATCCTCTAGAGTACGTACATAATAAAATATAATATGGAGCTTATTTTTGACATTTCCATGTATATGACATTTACAATACGTTCCCTTTTATTAAATTACATGAAACCTGGAAGTACAGGACTGGCTCCTTTCTCTATAGGATTATTTTAAAAGACTGGTAACTACAAGAAAGAAAGGACAGAATCTGTGCAATAGAAATATTAAGATTACAGATTTCCTCAACTGTCTCTCTACAGTTATAAAGTTGAAATAATAAAAAAGGGGAACTCTGAGAATTAAGAGGTTCATTCACTGAATCCTCATCATGGCCCAAGATCAGGACTCAGATTCTAATTCTTTCCCAAAAATAGCTGTTCCAATTGAGTCCGTTGAATATCATTCTCAGGAAGAACAAAGCCAGAAATTACTTCAGGTTGATCAAGCACAGGTGCCAACTGAGCAACCAGAAAAATCAGATGAGGATGACATAAAGTCACTTAATCCTGCACTAGATGAATAGACAAATGAGCACAACAATGAATTTGGTTCTATTTGGTTCCTCACCAAGCAGTGGATTAAACCTGACTATTGACAGCTGGCTGCTGTCTTATTTAAGAAACAGCTCTGAGTCAGGTTCTTTTGGCTGAACAACTGATCTCTAGCTCATATGTGATATTCATGTGTGGATTCTACTATTGAATCTCTGACATTTAGACTGGCTGACAATCTTGACCTGTCTCTCTGATGGAAGGCAGTACTTTTTCCAATACTCTACATTTATGTACTCCTACTTCAAATCAAACTTTGCTAGCAAGCCTTTGCTTCACTGTTAACTTTCAACCTTGATAATCTCCTGAGAAACCACATGTGCATGCGTGTCTGAAATCTAAAGCAGGACTCTGACTTAATTTTAAGAAAAATTAATATTTTACCTTCAGTTCTTATTCAGTTTGAATTGCTTATTTTCATTAACTAATTAACTATAACTAATTTAAATGTTATTTTTACTGTAGAATTCTTGCATCTAATTATGAAATGCCAAGGATATGCATGCATATTCTGTCTTTTATCGTAAATCAATTTTCCACTAATTATCTGTAAACTCTCTAATTTCCTACATTTCAATTAAATCCCAAAGAAGACATAATGAGGGAATTCCTTATGTGGTTCCATTTCCTCCCCCCACTGAGGGTCTTGCTGTGGAGATGTTTTTGGAGACATTCTTCCTTTGGAGAAATTTTGTGAATTCATCCACCCAGCTTCAAATTTCAAAGGGCTATTTCTGTCCAGGTCTCCACTCAAGAAAGACCCCATCATCGTACATATGTATGCATGTATGTTTAGTTAGTTAGACACCTAGTTCTCAAAGAGATGGCTAGAAGGCACTTCTCAATAATATATGTGTTAAGTTTGCATGAAGAGTCAGATGCGGAGTGCTTCAGTGAAGAGTTTATTAGTGACTACAGCTCATAACGGACCTGATTTAGCTGGGCTGCGGCTGCTACTTATAGCCAGCAGCCGCAGTTGCCAGCCAATCAGAGTGCAGGCTTCCCTCCCGCTGGGAAGCCTGTGGCTCACAAACCCCACCACTCTCTTCTCTTGTTCCAACTACTGGAATCTTGTTCCCTTGGTAGTCTTTAAGAGTCAGTGCTTGCTTCTGGAAATGCTTCTTCTGAATGTTTGGGAGTAGTCTGTGAATAGTGTCCCATGACACCATAGATAAATAGGAGCCTGAGTCCACTTCCATTTGGCAAGGCCTTCCTTCAATTAGTACTTTCACATGTACTTTACTGTTTCTTAAGGGTGAAGAATGACCAATGGTGACTGTTTGATGAGTTTCATTCTTCCCATTTGCATCTGTGTTGCGCCCCATTTTCTCACTGAAGTTGTTAGGCTTGAATTCTTTGTCAGGAAACTTTTTTCTGTTGGGTGGAGTTCTGGATGATTTGCAGACTCTTGCTAGATGACCTCTTTTTTCACAACGGAGGCAGATGGTATCAAGAAGATGGTAAGAGCTTTGGTGGCTCAGGCTGTTAAATGCCTGCTCTTAAGATCCAGCTGTCTACAATTACTGTAGGCTCGAATCCCACCAGGCTCAAGGTTGACTCAGCCTTCCATCCTCTCGGGGTAGGTAAATTGAGGACCCAAGATTGTTGGGGGCAATTAGCTGACCTTGTAAAAATGCCGCTTAGTAATAAGCAGGCATATACAATGGAATGAAGGCTATTGCTGAGTGCATTGGGTTGTGCTCCAAAAATTGTAAGCCGCCCTGAGTCTTCGGAGAAGGGTGGCATATAAATGTAATTAAAAAAAAAAAGAAACTTGAATTCAGTGCGGGGGTGGCTTCCCCCACCACCTCTGCAGTAAAAATCTTGCCTCTTTCTTCCCAGGTCTTTCTTTTTCCTCTCCATTCTGAGTCTATAAATTCCTTCCTCCACCTCACTACAGTCTGACTCAGAATCTATTTGCTCGCAATGAGTTGTTGTGGACTTTACCACATCAGGATGGCTTGAGGCCTTGTTAATTTCTGCTGAGGACTTGGTGGCTTCTGCTGAAGAGGCCTCTTCTATTGCTTCCTTCAGCATGATCTTAGGTCTTATTAATAACTTGCTCTGTAATACCTTGTCTTTAAGGCCTAGAACAAATTGATCACGCATGGCCTCTTCTAAATTGTTAAATTCACATGCATCCCCAATGTCCCTTAAACTTGCCACGAAGTCATTTACGTTTTCGCTTTCCCCTTGATCGCGACGGTAAAACTCGTGTCTCTTAATGAGGCACGATACTTGTGGTGCGTAATAGGCTCTTAACAGCTTCTAAGTTGGGCCATTCCATTCCATTACCTTCATGTCTGCAGCTCCCGCCAATGCCTTCGCCATCTTGAAAACTGCCAGACCACAGTGCGTAAGAAAGACCGCCCTCTTCCGCTTCTCGGAAATGTCGGCGAGATCGTTTCCCTCCAAATACATTTGGAAACGATCCGCATGCAAGTCCCAGTCTTCTGCTGTCAGATCAAACGGGGCTGGGGTGTGTGTTCAGCCCAGCCATCTCTCTCAGCTTGTTTTCCGCGTCGTCTTCTCTTCAGGAAGGATCCCACCTTCGTCGCCAGTGTTAAGTTTGCATGAAGAGTCAGACGTGGAGTGCTTCAGTGAAGAGTTTATTAGTGACTACAGCTCATAACAGACCCGATTTGGCTGGGCTGCGGCTGCTACTTATAGCCAGTAGCCGCAGTTGCCAGCCAATCAGAGTGCAGGATTTTCCTGCACTTTTTAAACCAATCATTTCTGACATTTTACAAGAACAGTTCAAACTAAACCAATGACATTCAAACCTGCATACATAACGATATGGTCAACAATTTGGGAAAGTCACCCAATTTTTAAATGACTTACCATTCATTGCAGATGCATTTCTGTATTGATAAAGTTTGCTGTTTTATCTGATTTAAATTAATGATTATAGATAAACTTTTCAGTCCTGCATTTTCATTCCTAATTTAAGTGGAAATAGATAAAAGATAGTAATGAAGTTAATTCCAGTCTAATCACAAACAAATTAAAAAACCCTATTGCCATTCATTCAACTACATGGATGAACTGAATATGCTTTTAAAAACAATGCAGGATTATTAGGATTACTATGCTTTTAGTATTGTATAACTAATACTATAATAACAAGGTATATTAATGAGCTTCCTCTCTAAAATGAGACCTGGCCATTGCCAGTTTTTAAAGATCAATTTTTCATTCAAAATCAAATTTCAGATTTCTTAAAGAATACTGCAGGATTGTCACAGTAAATATCTAGTGGAAATAATGGCTTTCTAGCCTATGGAGTATTTCAAACTAACAAAGCTACTTATGTGGATTTATTACATTAAGGTTAAGATAATTGGATTCTTCTTGAGCTTTTGCATTATTGACACATTTTTACTTAAACAAAACTAAAATGGCAAGTTCTTAATATTACATATAAATAGAAAGCAATTCTTCCTGCTCTGGAAAGTTTACCTGACTAAATCATCTGAATCTTAATCAGCTGTCTTGATTAACTGAGTTCTGTAAGAACTCTGTTCCCATGCTATGATTAACTGGATGAGAAACAGCCAGAATAAACACTATGGACAGTCAATGTCCATTTTTTTTATTTTAGTATTTTTAACCTGGAGTTTGAAAGAGCATATTTTATTAGCAGTTTGGCTGCTACAATTTTATTTTGCATGAAAAAGCCTGAGGGGGTTAGCAGATCTAATTTAGAGGTTGTTTCTGTTTTTAGTCACTAGTAATAAACCTAATGGATTGTAGTTGGGCAAAATAGATTGGTTTTTATGTATATATTTGTTTATACTTGTGTTTATACTTATATTTATACTTGTTTCATGTAGCAATGAATAACTGATGTTTGTTTGTGTGTTTGTTTGTATGTGTGTGTAGAGGAAAATTGGAAAACCAGAAATCATATTAACAAATACTTCTGGTTTTTAAATTTAATTGTTTAATGTCAACAAGTCTCTCTAGATTTTCATGAAAATGAAGTATACAAATTGTAATTTTATAGGATTATGGATTAAGAATGTAGCTCCATATCCTCTTTGACTAAATCTGTTGTCCTACAAATCCTCCTATAATTCTAAAACTTTCTTTAAGTTTTTAAGGCAGCTCTGCCCAGACCCTCCCTTCATAAGTCATTGTTAATTTGCTGGACTGGTTGATGACCTGTCAACACTTTGATTTATGCATTAAACAATGAAATTTAAAACAAAGTACAAAGCATGTATACGTGTTTGTTCTAATTTTCCCCTATACACATGCACATACATGAACACAAACATCAGTTATTTGTTGCTACATGAAACAAGGAACAGATACATAAAATCCAATCCATTTCATTTTGCCTCAACTACAATCCATTAGCTTTATTACTAAACATCCCAGGTGGTTGACATGAATACTCCTAAGCTTGTTATTCCTGGTCACAGAGCTTGAGCAGCACTTTGGAACATGATGGGGTTGAAGGGTATGAAGCAAGAAAAATGTCATCTAAAATGCTAGTGGAAGAAAACTTCTGGCAAATGCAATTGAACACAGATTACAACCCATTATTAAGCATACTCAGAGGTTGTGAGATGGAGAAGAATTTTTGTTGTTGTTGTTCATTGCATCTTCTCAGTGTTGTCTGGAAAAGTTTTTCCAGATGGTATAGGGATTTGCTGAAGGCATAATCTTTTCTGGGAAACTGGATAGGAGAGGGGACTCTTTGGTTTTCTTTTTCTCCTTTCTTTTTTTCTTTGTTGTAAATCATTTTTTTGTAAATTAATTTTCATCCTATTCTTCTCTGAGATACACTTCTTCCTTTGTCCTTCTTCACTAAGAGCAGAGGACTTCATTAGGACATCTCATTCATGTTAAAATGTATTATCCTGAATTCAGTGTGCTTTATTACTAGTTCAATTTGAAATTTCCATGTTCAAGTTAAACCTCACATTATTTCATTTATATTCACTTTATGAATTCTCATGGTCTGTCTTTACAGTATTTTCCATGTCAGCTATGTTTAATCACCAATCAAGTTAGTTCTGCCTACATGTAAACAAGGCTAGTGGGAAATTCCTAAGGAAGATTTGTTGTCTATGTTGTTGTAAGAAAAGTTCCAGAGTTGTTATTTTTAAACCTTCCAGTGGATAGCAAATTATTCCTATGCATAGTTTTAGTAAATCTATTTTTGCTTTTAATTTTGATTTCCTAAGCAGATCAAGTTGTACAATTTTTCCTGTGTTACTCTAATTCCTCCAATTCCATTAACAACTCCAAGGGTTAGGGTTAGGGTTAGGATTATCCTAACTGGAGATTTTGAAGAAAAGATTAGAAAGCCATTGTCTGGAATGGTATAAGGTCTCCTACTTGATCAGGGGGTTAGAACTCTAAGGTCTTTTCCAACTGTTTAAATCTAATTTTGAAGATCTCCTCTTTCTCTCCTTCCATCACATCTTATGGCTCCTTCAAGTCTTTTATTCCCAACTCTTCCTTCCGCATCCTTCTACTTTGTTTTTCACACAAAAAAACTTCCTTCCTACCTAAAATGACTTTCTTTTTTCTTTCTTTTTTTTTAAAAAAACTTTCTTCCTTCTAGAAACTTCTCACATCTTCCAAAAATAAGTAACCTTCCCTCACTCTTCTGATTTAAAATAAATTTGAATCTACAAATCTTTAAAAGTAAATGCCAAACACAGAAAAAACGATAGAATTCATAATAGTTATACACAAGGCTTATTGCCCCCCTCTTTCTTGCCCTATTTCCAGGGGTGGTATTCTACCAGTTTGGACCAGTTCCATAGAACTGGTTGTTACAATTCTGAGCAGTTTGGACAACTGGCAAATCATGCCCCTGGCTGCCCCCATCCGTCTCTTCCCACCCCTCCCCTCTCCTCCCAGTTAGTCCATATCATGCATGCGTGACATCGTGTGCATGCCCAACATTACTGACTGCATTCTCCCATTCCCAGTCATTCCTTAAGGTATTTCTTTTTTTTCCTCCCGATGACCAGCTGTTCAGATGATCAACTGTGCCGGGATCCCTCGCACTGTCTTACTGCTTTGCCCAGGAAGCTTTCCTGAGGTTCAGGAGGCAAAAAAATGGAGTGCGGGGGTGTGTGTGCTATGCAGTCCCCCTGTGCTCCATTTTTTGCCTTTCTAGGCCTCAGAAGAAAAATGCTGCCCAGGAGGCACAGGAAGCCAAAAATGGAACCTGTGGGGGGGTGTTGCGCAGCTGCCCCGTGCTATATTTTTTGCGTTCCTGGGCCTCAGGGAAGTTTCTGGGAGTGAAAATGCCCCCCAGAAGGCTTCTCTGAGGCCCAGGAGGTCAAAAAAATGGAGCAGGGGGTGCTGACAAAAAAAGCCATACCCACCCAATCATATGGCCACACACACCTAGTCATGCCCACCTAGCCACGCCCACAGAACCGATTGTTAAAAATTTTGAATTCCACTCCTGCCTATTTCCAGAATGAGACAGCAACCATTTTTAAAAGACAGAAATAGATGGTGTCAGCCTTTTCTCACTTCTCCTCCATTATAAATTGGCCTCCAGTCATACTTTCCTGCTGTGCTTTGAAATAGACTTTTCTTCTCATGTCATCTCAAATGTTCTTGTCCATTTTGGCTGGAGCAGTTTGTTTCCTTATAGGCTAATGCTGGACACTTCTCATACATGGGAACACTCTTTAACTTAGCCAACAGTTGCCCTCATGTAAGAGCTTTTAAGACCTTGTCTTTACCATTTGTATTAAAATAAATCAACGGCTGAGTTTTGTTTAGTATGTAATACATTGCTTGAAACCCAGCAGAATTTTTTTTAAAAAAATTAATTTCCTGAAAGCTTAAAGAAAGGGCCAGGTTCTATTTCCCCTTTTCTCCAAAAATACAAATTAAATTTTACTCTGTGTGCAGTGTATATGCGTGTATCTGTGTAAGATCATCCACTGAAAGGAAAATAATTGACCACTGCTTTTCTGGAACTGAAAAATAAGAGAGGAGCTGGTAGCTTGAAGCTCAGATTGAATATTCTGGAAGGGGTTGCAAAAAAAATCATGTTTTGGTTTAGACTTATAAATAAAAATAGGACAGTTTAAATAATTAAGTGCAATATGCCCCTAGGCATTGTTGAAAATAATATGAAAAAGGAATCTTGACTAATGTAATGTTAATAGAACTAAAGGCACACAGGAGTTATAAGGTTTATTATACAATGCCAAACAGAATTCATGGAAAGGAGAAATAACTCCAGGAATGAATACCAAAACTAACAAACAAACCATGCATAAATTTCATTTAAGGATTAACTGCATTTGTGGACAAGGGATCTGTTAGATTTGCATGAAGAGTCAAACACAGAGTGCTTCAGTGAAGAGTTTATTAGTGACTACAGCTCATAACAGACCCGATTTGGCTGGGCTGTGGCTGCTACTTATAGCCAGCAGCCGCAGTTGCCAGCCAATCAGAGTGCAGGGTTTTTCCCGCACTTTTTAAACCAATCATATTTGGCATTTTACAAGAACAGTTCAAACTAAACCAATGACATTCAAACCTGCATACATAACAGGATCCTTGATGTTCTCTCAGCTTGGTTGTTTTCTTGGAGACATTTCATTATCCAAACTAGGTAACATAATCAGTGCTTGTAAGGAATGGCTTGCCCTGTCCGTGTTGGTGGGAGTGTTCTTGGTGGATTTTTGGCTGGGCTGGAGTTTTTATTTTAGCTTGTTTGGTGGTTCTTTGATTGGGATATTGTTTACTTCTTGATTATTGGTCTGATGTTAAGTCTGGTGTTATTCTCTGCTCATCTGGGTTTTGACAGGTGGTGGGGAGGTGTTCTGGTCTTTCCTTTGTTTCCTTTTCGGCTTTGTGGATGAGTTTGTAATTAATTTTCCAATGCATTTTCAGACTTGTAAGGCTGAGCCATCTTTCAGGGCCAAAGAGAATGAAAGAGATAAATGCAAAATGTCCAGGCTAACATGTGAAATGAAGCTGACTCCATTTTACAAAATAGAGATCATAATTTTGGAAAGAATGAAGTCTATTTTTAACAGGAACTTTGAATTGGAAAAAGATGATAATATTGGGAGCGTTTTGACTTTGACAAGGGTAGAACACAATTCTTTAGGTACTTTTCTCTACCTGCTCCTGGTTCTTCCTTGCCTGACCAAGAATGGTTTCTCCATCTTTTAAATTAAGATTTATAGCCATCTCTACTCTTTCTCTCCATTCAATATTGTAGTTTTTGAGGTGGTATTCTTCTGCAGAGACTTTTCTATGACTCAGAAGAACTAGTCATTTGGAAGATTAGATTGAAAGAAGAAGCTACAAAGCAAGTGGAAGAACAAAAACAAACATCCCCCCTCCTCCCCTCCCCACAAATCATTCACTTTCCCTGATATTCTAAATACTTCGGCTTATTGGATCATCTGTAAAAGTTGCTTTGGAGATTTTGTTAACAGAAATATCTGTACCTACACAGAGTTAGGAGAACGATTTAAGGTAAATAAGAGGATATTTGGAATTCAGCAGCAGAAGACTAAATATGAACTTTGTACAAATGAAGAACATGTAATTGCTAAAATGTGTAAATTTTTATTTAAATTTAAAAACAAGTGAAAATGTCTAGTAAAATGAACTGAGAACTTTGGACACAAAATACAGATAGAACTGCAGGAAAATAAGTAGTTAAAAGGATTGCAATCTACATTATGACTAATTATAACTTAAATAAGAAAATTATGAAATCATCTGTTGGTACACGAGTCCAGAGCAATTTGTTAGAAAGGTAAAACTCACTTCAAATTTACATTGGATATGTATACAACATGAAGAATTATTTAATTATGCTTTTGGTGAACTTGTAAAAAACCCAGAAATTTCTGAGTTCAACTACATGCAAAAAATTCAACTAAAACCAGAACTTTTCCTGTTGGGATTAATAATCAGTCAACATGGAAGATTATTTTTATATATGATTACTGCTGCGAGATTATATGCACAAAAATAGATTCTGAAATGCCCACAATGAAGGAACAATTTGTGAAGATGACAGTACTAGCAGAGATTGGTAAAATTTTCCTTTTCGATTAGAGATTGAAGAAAGATCAACAACTATATTTATACTACATTAAATTGTAGTATCATGATGGAAGCTCTATTCCGTAGGTATATGCTTTACATGCCATTGTGTATAAAAGGGCCAACATTTGAGGCACAGTATCTGTTTAATTAGTTGCCCTTTGTGAATTTTTACTATGAAGAAAATACAAATTCAATGCAAAACAAACAAATCTATTTAAAAATCTGTTTCATATTTTTATGAACATGTAAATTCTGATTTTGCTGACATACTGATTAACAGGATTCATCAAAATACAGCTTGAAGCAAAGAAAATATTCTGATTGAAATTAAGGAAAATATCTTATTTACCTTGAACACACCAAAATGTAAGAATTACTTTATAAAGAACTCCACATGTTTACAATGAAAATCAGAAGCAAATGTTTTACTGCAAAAAATAAGAGTCTCAGCAATTTTTGAATTATTCAGAAGTTAAGACATTAGTAATAGTAACATAGACATTGTCGTTTAGCTGGAAGAAAATTCCAATCTAAAAAAAGTAAGCTATCTATATCATCTTTGTGCAGGAAGGGAAAAGAAAAAGAAAAGGAAGCTAGCTAGTTTAGCCTAAGGAAATTATATAAAAACTAGTTATGATACAGAAGTACAATTATTGAAAGATATTTAATCATCAGAGGTATGAAAATCATTTCAATGTAACCAGCAGGCAATTTCAATTATTATGTGTTCTTGAGTGATATAATCATAAATGCTTGGTTATTTCTCACTATACTCCATCAGAACTGTGGTGCAAAAGTTCAAAGCCATGGGAGTCACTGACTGAAGTTTCACAAGCCATTTGTTTGAGTCATAGCACAGGAAATGAGGACATACAAAATAATAGAACTGAGGGTCTCCTGATTTAAAATAACCCTATGATAATGATGTCCTGAAATAACCTGAAACATATGTCTGGTCTTTAATTATAGCTTTATGAAATTGAAGATGATAGAAGATTTTGATTTTGATTTCAAGGAAATTGGGTTGGGGAGAGGGCAGTTGATTTAAAGAAGAGTGTCGTGATATGAAAAATTCAATCCTCCACATTTATCTATGTTTCTAAAGAAATTATAAGTATTGCTGTTTTATAAATGCAGGATGAGGTCACACTTGGCCTATTATGTATAGTTCTAGTCTCAGTATTTGAACCAGAAAATTACAATAATGGAGAAAGGGGCAAAAAGGGCCACTAGTTTGTTAGGCAGCTGCATAGTTCAGAAAGTGGATAAATAATAGGCTCCTCTTTCTCTCACAATGTTAGAATTCAAAGTCATCCAGATTTGAGATCAATAAAAGGAAGTCTTCCTTTATCCAAGATATAATTTTTTAAAAATTAACTACTTTAAAAAGAGACTGAACAAAACCATGAAGAATTATTAAAATGTGTGATTTTGTGAGATTTCAGATTTTCTGAAGCTAGGCGTGAGAAACACAATTATAAATCCCCATTTTACAATAGTCCCAGCATTCCAATATGAAGTTATGTTGTATTTGTTTTGTTTACTATAATAATTCTGTATTCACATGAAATAATTCTCTCTCTCTCTGTGTGTGTGCATGTCTCTATCTCTATCTATCATCTATCTATCTAAAGGAAGTTATGTATGAAAACATCAGTTGCTGTGTGTCAACTGGACCTCTCCTCCCACCAGACATGCCTTCTTTGGGGTGGCACAGCACACTGCCATCCCCCCCCCCTTGCCATGCCTGCTGCCGGAGCAACCAACCCACTCCTCCCTGCCAGGTGCACCTTCCCAGGGGTGGGGTATGGTGGAGGGGTGGAACCCAGCACCCTCTCTTTTGGGGAGAATGGCAGGGCACTGTGCCAGGCCTGGGAAGTTGTGCCTGGTGGAGGAAGATTGCATTGTATCAACAAATGCCAACAGAAACACACCCTCACCCCTTTCTTTTCCATTCTCCAGTTCCAATTCAGCTAGAATTTTTAGACACCCTGGATGATTTGGGGCAAATCATCCCTCTGCAGCAGATCCACATCCCATTTTGTGTCTAGCAGTGAGTATGGCCAGTGAAGGAAGTTTAGTGAATTTTGGCTTTTGGATACTTTTGAATGTTTCAGGAAGTTTCCCTACTCTTGTCTGTGTGTTATCTTACAAGGGACAAATGGTTTCTTAGAAGGAAGGCCATAATTTTCACTCTAATTGTGGCGTTGTTCAAACAATCACACATTTACTATAGGACTGTGTGACTTCTTTCATTTTTGTCTATTTATTTCCTTGATTCCTATGTTACCCCATGCACAGATTGTTTGGGGATCATGGCTATTGATTGTTAGCTAGAATTTTTCAAACTCAAGGATACTTTTTGCTCATTGTTTTGAAAATGAACACTATGAAAAATAACATTTTCCATAGAAAAAATACTAGTCCAATTACATTTTTCCTCACCATTGATTCTGAGTATATATGATTCCTCTTTGGGGAAATCACTGATTATAATATTTATTTTTCCATGCCTCTATTACCTTTGCCTTTTTATATTTTATTTACTTTTAATTTGGATCATTGAACTTAATAATGAAGACTAAAGACTAAGATCTGTCTTTGATGCTACAAAAATGATACTGTCTGCAAGGGATCCTCACTACATTTTTTTGATTGTTATCTTGGGAATATCCAGAAAATAACAATAATAAAAGATATCGATCTCTTATTTTTGATACATATATCCATATGCTCAGAATATATACTGGTAAATCAATTTGCCTACTAAAGATGAAATAGTACATATCTCTGAAGCCCAGCTCATTTCAGAAGCAATTTAAAATAAGTACTTAATGAGTACTTTTATACTTTACACTGGCAGTCTCAGTGAAGTTCACAATTATTCCCTTTTACAGATCTATGAATTGCAGCTATATCATCATCTTCATTATTATCAGTTTTTGATTAGGCATTCAATTAGAAAGCACATTTTTCAAAGCACATTTTCATATAATTGATTATAGAGGCAAATATTCCTCCATTTTGTTATAGCCAATAACTTAAAACCTTTAATATATTTGTTCTGCTAATCTTAGTTCTTTCCTTAATTTAAAGGTACACTATATCTGGCCAAAAAATAGAATTACATCTCCAAACAATTGATTCAATATTGTCTTACAGAATTGGCTGCTAAAAGAAATTTGCTCATTTGGTATGAAACATAAATCAAGAGATTTATAACAATATGATCCTTATTCCTATTGATCATATTCCTTACAGTAGACATTTGTAGATCATATTTCTATATAAGAGAAGCAGGGCCATCATACTGATTCTACTAACTCAATCACTCTCCTGCCAAAATAATTGCTCTGAAGGAATTTTGAGAAAAAGTCACTCTGTGGTGACCCAGAGTGTAACACAAATGTAACAAAATCTAAAACCTAAATAAATGTCCTTTAGTGCCTCCAACTTGGCTCCATTGTTCAATAATTCTCAGTTGGAGATAAAACATAATCAAAAATAATCTTCAAAAGAAAGCAATACAGTCCGAATTTAATGAACAGATAGAGGTGAAATAAAAAAACAAACAAACTACAATGATGAAATTTCCACAACGGACCAGGATAAGTAATTACCAAATTCAAGGAGATAACACAGCACAGTCTGTTGGAAGGATGCCAACCAAGATAACAACTGTAGTTTGAAACCATATTTAACCATGATTCCCAAACTTGGATTTATGCCACTTTTTATTTAATTCCTTTAAATTTTGAACAAATAGTAAATTATCTGTTCTTGATATGGGGGGATTCTATGCAGAATTACCTAGGAACAAACCCCATCCAATAGGATTTCCATGCAAAGTTGTGCTTTTATTAAAATATTATAACTCTTACTCAAAATACTAAAAAAAATAGATTGGGTTGTAACTTTCCTACAAAAATGGCAAGTCTAACATTTCAGCAACTTGATATATTTTTATCACCGCCCCCCCCAAAAAATTAAATATAATTTAGGATGTCAAGGAATCTTATTACTTTATGTGTTTGGACATTCAGTATAAAAAGATATTGCCTATACTATGCCTTAGTTGTGAATTAAAAAGCATCATAATTACCAGAGTTTCTACATTACAGGTGAAACTCAAAAAATTAGAATATCGTGCAAAAGTTAATTTATTTCTGTAATGCAACTTAAAAGGTGAAACTCATATATGAGATAGACTCATCACATGCAAAACAAGATAGTTCAAGCCATGATTGGCTATAATTTTGATGATTGTGGCTTACAGCTCATGAAAACCCCAAATCCACAATCTCAGAAAATTAGAATATTACATGCAATCAATAAAACAAGGATTGTACATAGAACAATATCGGACCTCTGAAAAGTATAAGCATGCATGTGTACTCAGTACTTGGTTTGGGCCCCTTTTGCAGCAATTACTGCCTCAATGTGGCGTGGCATGGAAGCTATCAGCCTGTGGCACTGCTGAGGTGTTATGGAAGACCAGGATGCTTTAATAGCGGCCTTCAGCTCTTCTGCATTGTTCGGTCTCATGTCTCTCATCTTTCTCTTGGCAATGCCCCATAGATTCTCTATGGGGTTCAGGTCAGGCGAGTTTGCTGGCCAAACAAGCACAATAATCCCATGGTCATTGAACCTGGTTTTGGTGCTTTTGGCAGTGTGGACAGGTGCCAAGTCCTGCTGGAAAATGAAGTCAGCAACCCCATAAAGCTCTTCTGTGAAAGGAAGCATGAAGTGCTCCAAAATCTCCTGGTAGACAGCTGTGTTGACCCTGGACTTAATGAAGCACAGTGGACCAACACCAGCAGATGACATGGCTCCCCAAATCAACATAGACTGTGGAAACTTCACACTGGACTTCAAGCATCTTGCAGTGTGTGCTTCTCCATTCTTCCTCCAGACTCTGGGTCCTTGGTTTCCAAAGAGGACTTTGGACCACTGAGCAAGAGACCAGGTCTGTTTTTCTTTAGCCCAGGTAAGACGCTTCTGACATTGTTGTTCAGGAGCGGCTTGACAAGAGGAATACAACATTTGAAGCCCATTTCCAGGATCCATCTGTGTGTGGTGGCTCTTGATGCACTGATTCCAGCCTCAGTCCACTCCTTGTGAAAGTTCCTGACACTTTTGAATGGCCTTTTCCTGACAAATCCTCTCCAGGCTGCGGTCATCCCTGCTGCTTGTGCACCTTTTCTTGTCCACACTTTTCCCTTCCCTGCTTGTCCACACTTTTCCCTTCCACATAACTCTATTAATGTGCTTTGATACAGGACTTTGGGAACATCCAACTTCTTTTGCAATTACCTTTTGAGGCTTTCCCTCCTTATAGAGGGTGTCAATGATGGTTTTCTGCACAACTGTCAGGTCAGCAGTCTTTCCCATGATTGTGATTCCTACTGAACCAGACTGAGAGACCATTTAAAGGCTCAGGAACCCTTTGCAGGTGTTATGGCTTAATTAGCTGATTAGAGTAGGACACTTTGAGCCTAGAATTGCACCTTTTCACAATATTCTAATTTTCTGAGATTTGTGGATTTGGGGTTTTCATGAGCTGTAAGACATAATCATTATAATTATGGCAAATCACGGCTTGAACTATCTTGCTTTGTGTGTAATGAGTCTATCTCATATATTAGTTTCACCTTTTAAGTTGCATTACTATAATAAATGAACTTTTGCACGATATTCCAATTTTTCTGTGTTGTTGGCTGTGTTGTTGCTTCTTGATTGGTTGATGGAGTAGCAACAAGAAGCAACAACACAGCCAACCACACAGCCAACCAATCAGCAAACATCAATTCCATCAACCAATCAAGAAGCGACAACATAGCCAACAACACAGCCAACCAATCAGCAAACATCAACTCCATCAACCAATCAAGAAGTGACAACACAGCCAACAACACAGCCAACCAATCTGCTTACAACAGAGCCAGCACGCCACACCTCCCCTCCAGGATTTATAGAGAGAAGGCAGCTCCGATCACGCTTTGCTGGCACAAGCACAAAGCCAAAGACACCAGCCTGAAGATGGAGAGTGGGATCTCATTGAAACATCACCAAGGTATTCTCAATCTTACACGGGACAAGACCTGAATACACCAAAACACACACACACACACACACACACACACACACACATATATATGTAGGTCTTGGTGTA
This sequence comes from Naja naja, assembly GCA_009733165.1. Lineage (NCBI taxonomy): Eukaryota > Metazoa > Chordata > Lepidosauria > Squamata > Elapidae > Naja > Naja naja. The sequence continues at coordinate 268,885,040 of CM019149.1, read as the reverse complement.
TTCGGGTCTTGTCCCGTGTAAGATTGAGAATACCTTGGCAACGTTTCGACGAAATCTCATCCGTCATCTTCAGGCTGGTGTCTTCAGCTTCGTTCTCCTGGGAGAAGTGTGTGATCGTGGCTGTTTTTCCCTTTTAAACTCTAGAGTTGGCTGTGTTGTTACTTCTTGATTGGTTTGTGGAGTTGATGTATGCAGATTGGATGGCTTTTTCCTGAGACCCTGTGTGGCTGAGGTGCTGGCTGTGTGTCTCTCAGCCTTTTGTGTTGTAACGACCTGGTTAATGGGCTGTGTGATGACCTTCTGAGTTCTATTGTTGTGATGTCCTGGGTGTGGTGCTGTAATCTCCTGGGTCGTTGTCTGTGCTGCAACCTCCTGATGTTTTGTGTTGTGATCTCCTGAGTTCTGTGATGTAGTATCCTGGGTGGAAGGCTGTGATGTGGCATTCCGGCCTTGGTTTGGCTCGAGTTTGAGGTCTGGCTATGTGTTTATAGCGTGTGTCAGTTTGCTTAGTTTGGGGGTTGGAAGGGGGTGTAGCAGCTGGTGTTGCAGCCATGGTCTGGTTTCTGGATGGTGGTTGCCTTTCATCTGTATGGGCTTGGGTTTGAGTCTGGTGAAGGAGATTGGTGGTGGCATCCTGTGTTATTTTGGGTCTGGTGTTGGTTTTCGTGGCTGGGACTCGTTTGTTGACCAGGGCTAGTTTCCAGATGTCTGGTAGGCGGGAAGTATCATCCCGTTTATTCATGTTATTCATGAATATATATATATATATATATATATATATATATATATATATATATATATGTAGGTCTTGGTGTATTCGGGTCTTGTCCCGTGTGCACTTCTCCCAGAAGAATGAAGCTGAAGACACCAGCCTGAAGATGACGGATGAGATTGTTGAACGTTGCCAAGTATTCTCAATCTTACACGGACAAGACCGAATACACCAAGACCTACATATATATATATATATATATGTGTGTGTGTGTGTGTGTGTGTGTGTGTAGGTCTTGGTGTATTCGGGTCTTGTCCCATGTAAGATTGAGAATACCTTGGCGACGTTTCGACGAGATCAGGCTGGTGTCTTCGGCTTTGTGCTTCTGCCAGCAAAGCGTGGTCTGAGCTGCCTCTCTATAAATACTGGAGGGAGGTGTGGTGTGCTGGCTCTGCTGTAAGCGGGTTGGTTGGCTGTGTTTTTGGCTGTGTTGTCGCTTCTTGATTGGTTGATGGAATTGGTGTTTGCTGATTGGTTGGCTTTTTTGTAAGAGCCTGTGTGGCTGAGGTAGTGGCTGTGTGTCCTTCAGCCTTTTGTGTTTTAGCTACCTGGGTAGTGGGCTGTGTGATGACCTTCTGAGTTTTATTGTTGTGACATCCTGGGTCTTGTGCTGTTATCTCCTGAGTCGTTGTCTGTGTTGCAACCTCCTGAGGTTTTGTGTTGTAATCTCCTGAGTTCCATGATGTAGTATGCTGGGTGGAAGGCTGTGATGTGACATTCCAGGCCTTGGTTTGGCTCTGAGTTTGAGGTCTGGCTATTTGTTTATAGCGTGTGTCAGTTTGCTTAGTTTGGGGTCGGAGGGGGTGTAGCAGCTGGAGTTGCAGCTATGGTCTGGTTTCTGGACAGTGGTTGCCTTTTGTCTGTGGGGTGGGCTTGGGTTTGAGTCTGGTGAGGGAGATTGGTGGTGGCATCATGTGTTATTTTGGGTCCGGTGTTGGTTTTCGTGGCTGGGACTCGTTTGTTGATTAGGGCTAGTTTCCAGATGTCTGGTAGGTGGGAAGTATCATCCCGCTTATTCATGTTATGGGGTGTTTCTATTTCGATGGCTTCCCTAATTATTCTCTTGTTGAAATGTTCAGTGTTGGAGATAAGTTTGGATCCCTCAAAATCAATTTCATGTCCTGTGGCTTTAAGGTGCTGGAAAAGGGAGGAAGTTTTTCTTCTTTTCTGACTGCGTTCTTGTGTTCTGATGCAGCATTTATTCTCCTGTTGGTTTGTCCAATGTATGTGGCTGGGCAAATTTTGCATGGTATTTCATAAACTCCTTGGTTTTCTAGCTGGATCTTGTCTTTGGGGTTTCTTAAGATGTTGGCTATTTTTTGGTCAGTGCCAAAGGCTGTCCTGATATTGTGTTTGTGGAGAATTTTGCTGATTTTATCTGTGGTGCTTTTGATGTAAATAAATATATATATATTTATGTAAATAAATATATATATATATATATTTATTTATTTATTTACATGGATCATACTACTTATTTTATCTCCTAATTTTATTTATTTATTAAATTAAATAAGGAATGAAGATGACCCAGTAGAATTGCTCTGTAATATAATGAAAATTCTTTAATAAAGAAAAATGTCACAGACAGTTTGTTGTTTTGAATGCAACAATCTGATACATCTACTTCTACAGACCCATAAAAAGAATATGGGTTTCGAAATGGATAAGAAATAAAAATTGGAAGATAGATATGTATGTGTAAAAGGGAAGCTATTTAAATTTCATGCTTCATATTCAGCTGTAATCGTGCCTGTAGTAAGGACTTGCCTTTGTCAGGTTTCATGACTGAGATGGATTATGTTTCCTGTTTAATTACTTCTATTTATCTTACATTATGCTTTTCCTTTAAAAAAGAAAAAAAGCTGCTGCAATTATTATTTCACTCTTAACTCTGTTGTTCCAAGATTGTTCTATTGATCATTTTATTATTTCTGAAGATTTTTAAAAAATGCTGTCACAAATTGCATATTTAATCATTTGTTGTCATTTAATTGTTGTGTTTTTCAAACTTGCTGGATGGAAAATTCTGGGAGTTGGTTCACCCATCTTAAAGTTCACAATAAGAAACACTGCACTAGATTATCTCATGTATCCAAAAATGAAAGATGCACCTTTCTATTGATTTCTCCCATTGCAATATGCATAGTCCTTGACTTAAAACAGTTCATTTAGTGACTATTTGAAGGTATATTGGCATTGAAAAAAGTGACTTCTGGCGAGTGTTGCAGCACCTCCATGGTCACCTGATCAAAATTCTGATGCTTGGGAACTGGTTCATATTTACCATAAAAATGGTTGCAATGTCCTGGGTCATGTGATCATCTTTGGCAACCTTCTGATAAGCAAGGTCAATGGGAACAACTGTGTTACTAACTTACTGACTTCAGTGATTCACTTAACAACTGTGGCAAGAAAGGTCATAAAATGGGACAAAACTCACCTAACAACTGTCTCATTTTGTTGTGGTTAGCTGGCAGTAGGTACAGATGGCTGAGGAGAGCGAGGACTCTGATGAAGGGCCAGGACCATCAGGGAGTGGACTGCTGCCTTCAGAGATTGTGCGGGCTGGCAGCAGTGATGAGGAGGTTCCAGAGGAGCCTGTGCCAAGTGCACATGCACGAAGGATTGCTTGAAGGAAAGAACAATTACAGCAGCACAGGTGACTCAGGAGTAAGGCTGCAAGGTAATGGCCCCTCCCTCAAGAGGATAAAAGCCAAGTTTGGAAAAGAGTTCTTTGCAGACAGCAAAGAAGCTCTTAAGCTCAACTGGTGGACATCTTTGTTCATATTTGGAGAATCTTGTAAATTAGTTCTTATCTCTGGGTTTTTGGAAGCCTTGACAAACAATTTGGCAAGGTTCTTTCTTGTCAGAGCTAATTAGCAGCCTTCAGAAAGAATGTGTTATTAAACCTTAAAAGGTGGGAGCTGCTGCCTTTGTCTGTGTTTGTTCTTTGGGAACCCAATTTGGTCAGAACACATTTAGCAACAGAAATGGCCTCAATTGTGGTCATAAGTCAAGGACCACCTGGTATTTAAAGAGAAAAGAATATGATTGCTTAAATGACAAAGAGACAATAAGACTATTGGAACGCACTACACACAAAATCTTGCTGTGCATAAAACAACAGTTCCTATATTTATCTGCATGCATTTGCTGTTGTAGGAGCTGAGACTGTAGAATGAAATATTCTTGGCAAAAAAGCAGTGCCAGGATTTTAATTGTGCTATGCTTTCCCTTCTTTACACACTTTTTAGCAACTTTATTTCATGTTGATTTTTATGCCAGGCTCATATCTAGCAAAAACCTGTAGAAATTAAATGAAGTGTTAAAAAGTTATGATATTTATGTAGCTACTACCGAGCACATCTAAATTATATTAAAGTAACCAAAATATCTTTACAATCCGAAGGCATGTCACAACTTTTGAGCACCCCTAATGTTTGGAAATTGAAAGTTGAAAAAATTGACATGCCCTACAGCTATAAGGATTGTAGAAACTATTTTAGCATATGCTTGTAGCAAATATGAAATCAAGACAAGATTTCCTATGTTCTGCATGAAAATATTGAAGATAAGGCAGCTTGAAAAACAACTTTGGAAAAATAGATCAGAATTACTTGAATTGGCTCTCCAGTTTTTATTCTACATTAGTGTTGCTTTGATCTTTTCCTTTACTTTGATTTACTATATTCATGAGGATTAGGGGAAGGCAATTTAAAGAAGACTGAAATAAAAGAGGAGTGATTTGCACTTTTGAATGAACTCAAATTAAACACAAATTAAATTGTATATGGATATGTACAGTCCTTTGAATTTTAAGATTCAGGTTATTTATTAAAATAAATATAAATAGGACAATTTGCAGGCAGCAATGGCAGTGCATTAGGAAATATGTTTATAAAACAAACATTCATACATTCAGGTAAAATCTCAGGAAAAATACATAGCAAAGTTCTTGGGATTTTAGTTTTATTTTTTTTAAAGCTGCAAATTAATGCAAAAACTGGACAGTAAGACTGGATGATTCTGAAATTGAAAAAGAAAATGACCAATTTGGGTCTATTCTCACTTCTGAGCCACTATACGAAGAACAGACATATCAGAAAATAGGACTCTTACAAATAAGAATGTATCAAAATCCTTTAGTTAAAAAAACAGGTTCTTGAGGAAGATGTGGAAAAGCAATGGCATGTATCTAATTGGATTATGTGCTTTGGATATAGCTGCTACTTCCAGAAAATTTAAAAGTCTCTTCTCATTTGAGAAATATTGAAAGAAGCCACTTGTGATAAGGCTTATTAGGGTTTCATACCAGGTATGGAAATGAGATTCCCTCTCACTCTGTATTCTCAAATAGGCTCAAAAAGTTAGATTAAGTTTATTGCAGATAATCATGAAGCCACACATATGGGAAATCCTCCATCTGACAACACCCACAAATTCTGTTCCTTATACAGTATATATTAGTCCCAAGTTTTGAATTCTGGGTCTCTTCCTCCCATCTTTCCAAGCCAACAGCCATGGATTCACTCATTCACACTCATGAAGATTTCTGCCATATATCTCTTTTCATAAGATGTCTGTCTGTAATATAAGAAACAGACATTCCTCCATCAACAACTTTAACTCTTATGAGCAAAACTGGGAAGTTTTGCATATTTTGCCATGGGTTGCTGCTTGATTTTATCCAAGGAGAAAATGTTAATGAATTTTCTGCTTTCCTGTAATTTACAGAAGACTTTAGTCTATGGACTATGATTTAGAAAAATTAAAAAAGGGAAATATGTCTTCTTCTAGACAAATCTTTTTCATATACCTGAAGAACACATGCATCTCCCCACCCATCAATCTGGGACTTCATATTGAGTATAAGAATATCCTTAATTCTTGTAAAAGGTAAAGGACAACATATATGCATACTTCAGTCTCAAGAATACTCAGGTCAGAAGCTCGTCTACCCTGTATGTTGTCCTTTATCTGAGCAACATAGTACAATGCAGTGAGCTATGTGCATTGGGGAAACAAAAGAACCACTTCATGAACACATGGTACAACATACCGTAAAAGAACAAACCTATCAGGACTAGATTCCATCTGCAGTTAAAAAACAAAGGCCACTCTTTTGAAGACAGCAAACCATATTTTGAACAGAGAGGATCACTAGTCTGAAAGAGGGGCAAAAGAGGCCATCTATGTCAAAATTGAATAGCCCTCTCTCAACAGAGGGGGAAGGATACAACATCATCTATCTCCAGTCTACAACACAGTCCTTTCAATGGTTCCAAGAAGGCTCCACACCATTTGCACTACTGACCCTGATGACACAGATAAACCTCCAGATGGCCTCAACAACTCACTAAAAGAATGCAAATGACCAGTTGTCTGCAAGGAGTATAAATCCTTATGTTCTTCACCATATAGTCAGAATGTCAAAGTTCTGATTGATGAACCCAAGCAAGCAAGCAGAATCGAGACGATCCAATCTCTTTATGCAAAACTTTACTTTTCAGCACAGATTAGAGCAAAACCAGCTCTAACTAATTTCCACACATTCCTATGTAAAGTATAGAATTATCCTTCCCCTATTAGAATAGATCATATTGTCCGATTGAATTTCATTGAATTGTTATAAGAATATGTTTCTGAAGATCTTAGCCAAAGTGCTGCTGAAGTGTCCTTGGCTCTCATGGTTTGATTTCTTGATATCTGAAGCCTACATTCCATTTCCTTCTTCCCTCCCCCTTAGTTCGTTGGCAGGCTGAGAAGTGATAATAGTTGCAATAACATAAGTGCAGTTCAAAACTTGACACAGAGACCAAGAAGCTTCTTGGAGGAGAAGCAATATGTCTTCAGAAAAAACGCAGGAAGTCCAGTTGCCTCTTGAGGAGGAAAAACAGAACCTTTGGATAACCATGATCTGGATGACCAAAGTTCTTCATAGACAATGCATCAGTTAACAACTGTCCAGTATTTTCAGATTATTTATTTATTTATTTATTTATTTATTTATTTATTTATTATTTGGTCTTATATGCTGCCCTCTCTCGCGAGGGACTCAGGGCAGCTCACATAAAAACAACCATACAAATTATAAAAGTTAAAAAAGAATTAAACCAAATTTGACCAAATAATCATTAAAACCCATTAACAAAAATTTAAAATATTAAAACACCCCCCCCCTCAGTCCAGGCCGGCCTGTTCTAATAACCAAGTATTTAGGCCGCAGCGAAAGGAGCGAAGGTCGGGGGCCAGTCGCAGCTCCAGGGGAAGCTGGTTCCACAGAGAAGGCCCTCCCCCTAGGGACCGCCAGCTGACATTGTCTAGCCAACAGTACCCCAAGGAGGCCCTGTCTGTGGGCATGCACCGGGCGATTGGTATTCAATGCTGGTAGGAGACGTTCCCACAAGTACCCCGGCCCTAAACCATGGAGAGCTTTGTAGGTAAGCACCAACACCTTGAATCTCACGCGGAGGAGTGATAATGCTTAACAATGGACTGTAATAATACTACAAAAGCCTAAGCATTTTAAAAATGGGAAAGCTGATTATTTAAAATACTATAATTATTGCATAGCTCACAAATAAAAAATGCATTACTTATATTGGAAAAAACTTCATTTTTATTACATCATAATCTTACTTATGAGTTACAATTTTTTTAATGGAGTATATCTGTTATCTTGATTTCAAGTTCTAAATTTTTTATTATAAATAATACATTTTAAGTATTAAAAATAGCCTGCATTTTAATATACTGTAAGTTTTTCTTCTAGGCAGAGATTTAAATCCTAGACATAGGTAGAATTATATGATGGGATATAATATTTTACTTTTGTAGAGAAAGATCACATTCATTACTAATACATTGGCCTATGGAGATACAATTTGTATCAGATAGTGTTGAATAGATATTCATAAGTTTTTACTTTCAGGATATGAAGCAATACAGATTAGCTGCATTATGCTTTCAATGTCATATGAATTAACCAAACCAGCAGAAAGCTCCTAAAAGGATTATTCTAAAATATACATACTGAAATTGTAAAGGAATGAGGAATTAATTCAGTTACATATGCATAGCAAAATGAAACTGCTGTCTGTTGAAGTTTGCTACAAAATTTTCTACTATAATCATTAAAACCCCCAAAGAAACAAAGTATATTAAAGAAGAATATGAATATAAATACATGGATATATGAAAATAATCTATAAAAATGTGATATGTTAATACAAACAATTATTAACAGCTAGGCATGTCAAGCAAAATTGCAAAAAAAAAAAATGCTTGGGGAAGTGTGCATAAAATGTTTCCAAATTATAATACCTTTTCTTTTAAAAAGGACAGGAGGAAAAACCAAATCTTAAGCTAATACAAAATTGGGAACCACCAAATGTATGAACAGAAAATAAGAAACTGGAAGAAAATTGATTAATTTTCCTATTCTTGCATATTTGAATAATGTATGTTTAATATACATATGTTTTCTGAAACTATTAAAAATGCCATCACAAAAGTTTAAAAGTTGCCAGACATGAGGGGTGGACAATCTTGGAAAAAGTTTGGAGATAAAGTTTAAGGATATTTTCCCTATTAGCCCTGTTACACTTGACAAAGACAGATGCCATAGTCAAAATTTATGAGCATCTCTACCATTCCAATCATTGGCAGTAAAAATTATACTCCACACACTCCTTTGCTCACCTGTGACATATGAAACTTTCCAACCATATCATACTAGTATTAATAAAAATACTTTAACTCCGTTCAAAGAACAGAGTTGATGAGCTTCAATTTGACTGAATATTGTGAGATGATGATGCATATGGAAGGGAGCTGATGTGATGGTCTACAGTGAAGCAGCAGTTCCCACAAAGGAGGGTGAGACAAGAGACAACATAGCCCCTTTCTGGATAGAAGACAGAGAGTAAGGACAGCCGCTCCCTAGAAGCTACCAGGGTTTATCTGTTAGGGTAGGAATTGCAAGAGGTTAGTCTGGCAAGATTCTGTCTATTGTATGTCAGTGAATAAAGAGCTGAACTTTGTCTGAACTGATCTTCATTATCCTTGGGCTTATCCTGACAAATATGTAGTTTGCATCCTAGACCAGTAATAATGAGGTTTGAAAAAAATCTTATTAAAAATCTCATTATTTAAAAGCAGCATTGATTTTATACAAGAAAAAATATCTAACTTTTACAGAGACATTGTGGCAAGAAGAAGAAGAAGAAGAAGAAGAAGAAGAAGAAGAAGAAGAAGAAGAAGAAGGAGAAGGAGAAGGAGAAGGAGAAGGAGAAGGAGAAGGAGGAGAAGAAGAAGAAGAAGAAGAAGAAGAAGAAGAAGAAGAAGAAGAAGAAGAAGAAGAAGAAGAAGAAGAAGAAGAAGAAAAGTAGTACTGTTAACTAAAAAGAGTAGATTACCCCAAATCTATTGCTATCATTTCACTTTTCCACTTATTGGAACTACTATAAAGAGGAAAAACAGAATCATAACATGGAAGGGGAGAAAGTCTTAATGAAAGGTTCCTAACACTCCTGTATTGATGGAGAAAATTTAAGGAGTTTGCACTCATGGATGCTTTAGTGTAGATAGCAAATTTTTCATGATTGAAACAAAACTTTAATCAAACCAGTTCAATATCAAAATGGCTTAACACTTAATGCAATGTAGTTAAGAATATCAATATTTTGTCTCATTGTCCTAAGAAGCAAACTGATATAGACAGATATTGTTATCCATTGATATAGAACTTTATTTTATTTTATTATGCAATTTCAAATAAGGTATACAGCTAAGTGTCTATATAATATGGCTGATTCCACAGAACTTCAATCATTAAAGACAATAAGTCATTATTATAAAGCTGTTTTCTTTCCAGTATTTAAGAGAGTCAATATATTCAAACAACAATTGTCTATATGAAGATTTTTCTGTAAAATAATTAGTAAAGAACAAAAGCATAGTGAAATAATATGATAATATGGTTTATAAAAACAAATTTTCTGATTACTGCTTTTCCTGTGATTGTTTGGACAAAATCCGCTCTCAATGAACTGCAAGGTTCAGAATGTCTATTCAGTGTTTTTCAAAGGAAGTGTTTGCTGATTATTTTTAATGTGTTTTTTTTCCAGGATTCTTCTAACAGTTCCAGTATGTTTTCTTAAAAGTGTTAATCTGTAGCTAAAACTGCTTTATCTATGAGGAAGAAAGAATATTACATTTAAGTCCTTTTTAAAGCATATTATCTTTCATACAAGTAATAGTCTTAGCCTGACATTTTAATCAATACATGGATAATCCTTTTAGTGTAACAAATAGTTTCTAATGTAGAAGGAACAGTGGATTGTACCACTGTATTAGATATCTGATATGGAGAGAAAGAGAGGGAGAGAAAGAGTGAGATCACACAATTCATTATTTAGTTATATTTCCTGCTTTACGAGATTAATTGCCCACAGTTATCAATGTGAAGCCTTAAAGCATAATAATTTAAACTGGATTTATAACTCTACTCTTCCTGTTGTATATACAGTACTTCTACTGGAACCTATGTCATTACAATACTGTTTATCTGGAATGAACATTCTGATTCTGTATGTAGTTTCACACTTTTTCAATTGTTTGAAAAGAAGACTAGGAATATGCATAATATCATGAGGGTCAACCTATTCTGCAAAGCACATGAAAGAAGGACAAGAAACAATGGATAGAAAATAATCAAGGAAAGAACAACCTATATCTAGGAAGCAGCAGTTGAAGCTAGACAGAATCCCATCAGATACCTGTTGACACAGGGGTCCCCCAAGGCTGTACATTTTCTCCACTTCTCTTCTCCCTATACACCAATGATTTTATCTCAAACGATCCATCTGTTAAACTTCTGAAGTTTACAGATGATACAACAATGATTGGTCTCATTTGAGATGATGAATAGATGGGAGGTTGAACAACTAGCCTTGTGGTACAACCAGAACAATCTGGAACTAAAGACATTCAAAACCATAGAATTGGTGGTAGACTTTGGGAGAAATCCTCCCATACTACCACCTCTTATAATACAATATAGTATCAACAGTAGAGACCTTCAAATTTCTAGGTTCCATCATACCTCAAGACCTAAAATGGACACCTAATATCAAAAACGTCGAAAATGTTCTTTCTGTGCCAACTCAAAAAGCTGCCCAAGGAGCTGCTGATACAGTTCTACAAAGGAATTATTGAGTCTGTCATCTGCACTTCTATAACTGTCTGGTTTGATTCTGCACCCCAACAAGACAGACACAGACTTCAGAGGATAATAAGGACTGCAAAAAAAATAATTACTACAATCTGCCTTCCATTGGGGACCTGTATACGACACAAGTCAAAAAGAGAAAATATTTACAGACCCCTCACATCCTGGACATAAACTGTTTCAACTCCTATCCTCAAAATGACACTATAGAGCACTGCACCCCAGAACAACTAGACACAAGAACAGTTTTTTCCCGAATGCCATTACTCTGCTAAATAAATAATTCCCACAACACTATCCAACTATTTATTAAGCCTTCATTATTATCACTATTAATCTTCTCATCCCTCCTATCACCCATTCCCTCCCACTGTATGACTGTAACTTTGTTGCTTGTATCCTTATGATTTATATTTATTGTTTCCTAGTATGATTTGATTGCCTATTTGTACCCTATGACTATATTAAGTGTTGTACCTTATGATTCTTGATGAATGTATCTTTTCTTTTTATGTGCACTGAGAGCATATGCATCAAGACAAATTCCTTGTGGACTTCCGGTTTTGAGCCTCCCCAAAGATGGACCCTGACCGCGATCGTGCATGGCTTGGTTCGTGCTTCGGCATCGGAGAGCCCCGATCTTTTAGATTTGGGGCAGAAGCTGCCTCGTAGAGGCAGCGGAGGAAGGGGAGATCATCAGCCAAGTGGAGGGGAGTTACAAATCCCCTCCCTGGACTGGCACAGCTCCCTCCCGAAGACACCTGAAGCGGTGGTCCAACATGGCCACCCTGAAGGGGAGGATAAGACTAGAAGAAGCATTGGGCAGGAGAGAGTTAAAGAAGCAAACAGCATGAGGAACGGGAAGATACAATAAAATGGAAATTACCCTCTGGATTAACAGTACAAAGCATTCTTAAGAAAGAACTTATCTGCGAACTGAAAGAGGTTTAAAAAAGGTGTGAATTCTTTGTGACAGTGATGGAGCTTCGAGCCGAGAGAGGTAGAAGCTATAATAGGAATTATACAGCTATCTTGGATAAGTATATTTTGATTTCATATAAGCATTAATTTAAGCTGAATTATAGATTGCTAAAGACTGCTAAGGAGGAAATTTATATCAATTGGATCTTTTTTGTGGACTGTGTGGCTTGAAAAGCTCAGAATAGTTGGGAAGGAAAAGAAAAGAGGAGCTGTGGATTTTCTAGAACAAAGAGTGCCATCTGAGTCAAACTTAACTTGACTTTTTTCTTTAAAAACTCTGTCTCTTAAAAACACAAGGAAAATTGACATAACAAAATAAGAGTTTCTGAAAATTGAAATATTGAAGTAAAGAAAGATATATGAAGATTTTGCTTTTGGGTTAATTGCTGATTTCGTTATGGATTTGGTACTGGACTAATTGACGATTAAAAGTTGAGAGGAAGGAAACAGAAGCCGGTATTTTTTTGGGAATTAACTTTAAAGACATTAATTGGATTAAATAAAAAAAATATAAAATGGAAATATCCTTTCAGGCACTAAAATTGGAACTGGGTAAAATTAAGAAAACTTTGCAGGAAAAAGGTGAAACTTTTGGCTCCATTCTTAAATTTCTTGAAGAGGCAGTTGCAGAGCATGAACAACAAAGACAAAGTACAGAAGAAGAGGTGGAGCAAATTCCAGAAGGGGCCATCTTTAACTATCATCGAGAACAAAGGAATCCAGAAGGAAAGAGGAAAAGAATTGGGAAAAAATATTGGAGGGAAATATCTGGAAAATAAAAAAGGGGAAAAGAATCAGCAGAAATCTGAAGGGTGGAAGATAGTTAAAAAGAGAGAAGGGTTTAAAAATTGGAGTGAAATAATAAAAGGGGAAATGTTAGGGGATGGAAGGCAGAAGAAACAAGATCTGGGAATAAAGGAATATGGGAAATTTGAAAAAATGGGAGTAAATTTACACAGAGACAATGGCTGGATAACTTTGGGAGAGGGGATTCTGCAAGGTGTTGGGGAATAATATAGATAAATTTTTAGTTGTGAAAAGGGGACATAGAAGATGGATAATAGAATTGCTACAGCAATTGGTAAAGCTCTCCTCCTCTATGTTTAAGAAATAAATACAATGAACATATGCAACATGATTATTAAATATATTGAATTTATTTTTGAGGTTTGGAATGCTGATTTTCTTTTTCATTTCTTTTGATTTAAGTATGAATGGAATAATTAATAAATGTAATACTATAGGAGGAGATTTGAAAGTGAAATTGGCATTAGGGTTGATTAATTGTTATTCTTTTGATAATGGAATTTAATGTTCTTTTTTTAAATTACGCATACAGATAATTGTAACAAATAATGAAATATGTTTATTGAATATATTGAAATATCTTAAATATATTGAAATAAATGAAATGATATAGGAGGAGAAATGAAATGGAGTTAACATCAGGGCCTATTAAATGAATAGATTAATATGTCCTTTTTTTTCTGAAACCGTAGATGAACTTTATGAAATTAAAATTAAAAAGGGGAAACCATGCAGAACCTGATTTATATGTGTTATATAATCTTAAATGGGATTAGTAATTTTAATGTGTTAGGTAATAAAATGCTAACATTTAATGGGAGAGTATGTAACTCAAAGATGGTGCACTTAAACTATTTTAGGGGGGAAATCAATTTATAGAAGGAGTGTTATAAATCAGAATTTAAGAGGAATATACAAATGTGACAGCCAAAAATACTAAAATATAATAATTATGAAGTTAATATATGTGAATTAAATAATGAGATAAGCATTTGGAATAATATAATAAAATAGAAAATACATAAAAGCATTGTTAAGATAAGAAATTGAATACAAAAATTGAATGTGTAGTTATGGTCATATTTGTATGTATATGTCAAACCCGTAATCATGCTGTTTACTGAAAAGAGACATTAAAATGTGGAAAACTGAATAAAACTTGTTTAAAAAAAAGATAAATTCCTTGTGTGTCCAATTACACTTGGCCAATAAAGAATTCATTCATTCATTCATTCATTCATTCATTCATTCATTCATTCATTCAGTAGAATGACTTGCCTCCAGAAGTTGTGGGTGCTCTAACACTGGAGGTTTTTAAGAAGAGATTTGACAATCATTTGTCTGATATGGTATAGGATTTTCTCCTTGAGCAGGGTGTTGGACAGAAGACCTTTCCAACTCTGTTATTATTATTCTGTTATTCTGCTTTTTCACTAGGCAAGCCTTCCAGATGTTTGTTGTCCCAGATCAACACTGGGATCATTGTGCCAAGCATTTGAGCCAATAAGCCAGCTGAGAACAAACTAGGGTGCTTGAGACCCAAGTTCAGATTAAAAGCATCTACTGATAATCCACAAGCTGTTTATACCATAAAACTATATACACATCATAGTCCTGATATTTCATCACTTGTTTATTGAACACAAACACAGCTTAGGCTAATATCACATAATAAGCATAGACAGTGCACTTATTAGCTAAGCTGTCCATTGCTAGGTGTGTTTTTAACATACGAATGATAAACATTTTACCTTCAGGCCCCCAAGTTTTCTATATCTGCATTAAAAGTTTTTTTTAAAAGGCTTTATCACTTGGTTTCTGTATATAGAATCTTGCAATGTTATTTTGAACCCATATGTTGCATATATTTCTCAATTACCCTCTTCACCTAGAACTTTGTTTGGTCTTTTTGTTTTCATTTTTACACATTATACAATTAATATAGTGATATTGTTTCATTGCAGATCAATGTATTTTGATTTGAACTGATATTAGTTTTTATTTTAAATATTGGGCTTTAAGATTGATAGTCTGGATTTGATCTATCTGCCCTCCAGTTAGAATAGCAATAAAAAACTGAAATTAAGAGATTGCTGAAGTAATTATTTCAAATCCAAACAAAATATACAGAATAAAAACATGAGAAAAAAGAGAAGTAATTTCTTTGAAATTTCTTTAAAATTTTATGAAGGTTTTTCAGTATTTTTCAAACTTGGTAAACTTGGTAACTTTAAGTTGTATGGACTTTAAATCTCAGAATTCTCCAGTCGCACATCTTAAATTTTCAGCTTTGGAAAACACTGTTTTATATAATAAATCATATGAAGCTAAGTATGACAATTAGTTTAGAAATCTCCTCCAACTTGCTATCACAAAACAGAATGTTTGGGAATTCTGCCATTGTAATTCAAATACAGCTACCGAGTTGAAATCAGAAACTGCATATTCCCTATCTACAGTAGGTTAACAAAATTGTCCAGAAGCACTTGTCCTATTGTTTTACTGAAAAATGTGACTATTGCCATATTTCCAGATTCTGTCAAAGCAGCAATGCATGCCAATGCTATGATGAAAAATTCTCTGCTGTGATCACTATTACACCACTTCATGTAACTTATGCATGCTAAAGAACTTAATATACTGTGTAAGGGATTCTAATGGCTTTTTAAAAAGAAAAAAAAATATTTCAAAAGCTTGAAGAACTGTGATACTAATTAATCTTCACTTGCTGAAATATATGTTCTTACATGGATTACTTAGTCACACTTAAAATATGACCTATTTTATAAAGTCAAGTGTCATATGTAAATATGGTAATCTACTAAATGTTTCTTTGTATACAGAATTAAATAGACACACATACACACACACGTGTGTGTGTGTGGATGTGTGTCATGCTATATATATCATGCTCTAGTATTCCATTGCAATATTATTAAAAAAGGGAAATATCTTATTTAAAAAAAATATTCCAAAGTGAAGTAGGAACCCCAAATATTATTAGCAATAGAAATTCATTGCATAAAACATGCAATACAGTGATGGAACATTGTGCAACTTCGTCTATCATGCTGTGCCAGTGTAAGTTGGTACATAATATTGTTAGACTGTGCAGTCCATGATTGAGAGAGAATGAGTAACCCCTATTCACCCAAACTTCAATGACTCATAACTGTATACCATAGCTTCATTCCCTGAAGACCAGATAATCATTTCTTATGGCAGTCTTAAAAGTTATCTTTCTATTGTCATAGGAAATCATTATCAATTAGATTTTATTTAATTGAATCAAAATGGGAAGAACCTGTGCTTGAGCTGGAAAAAAATCAAATGGGATATAATTAGATTATGTGATATTAATTATAAAGGGGTTGACCCTAAGTATGGCCACTTTACTTACTGCTAATAAATGATAATAGACAAAAATATATTAGATTAATTATTAACTGCAACAACAAAACAAAACATTGGATTCTACAGCCTTTTGACCTGGTAATCTAGCTGCTGAATTGTTTAAATACTACATCCTTGAACTGATACAAGTGTAGACTACCATAAGCAATCACAACAATGAAGATATAGAAGAATTCTAGAAATTAATTACAGTCTGTTGAGGCAGAACAATAAGCATGTCATGACTGTTGTGATGATATAAATGGAATTATGAAAGAAAAAAAAACTATAACAATAATTGGAAATTTTGAATTGAAAAAAATATATTTTTCATCATGAATTCATATTCAAAAATGGATTTGGAAGAACCCTAATGATAATACCAGAGAAATGGATTACACTTTGTTTAATAGCCTATTCATTTTTAGTGGAATGCTCGGGTTTTAACTGATTCAATATTGGTAGTAATAATTGACTAGTATGAGCACCATTAAAATAGCACCAAACAAGAGGAGAAAATGTCTGCAAAATGTGGTAGCCTGCACAATCTATCAAATATGCAAGAGTCAGAAGGGTAACAATTATGAAATTGTTTCAATGGACACAATGAATTGAACAATGAGAATTTAGCTGAAGCCCAATTTTGACCAACTGAAATTCTGTTATAAACAGCCAATCCAATTGATGGTGCCAAGAAACATAATCCAGAAAACAATTATTTAGCAGAGTCTCGAGTGATAATATAAAAAGCAGAGGAGAGAGTGGGCAGCCTTGTCTAACTCCTTTTCTTATTTCTAAACTCTGGGTAATTTCGCCATTCACTATAATGTTTACTTTCTGATTGGAGTATATTGTTGTTATCATGTGCTCAAATTTAGTTCCTAAGTGCATATTATAAATTTGCTGTATCATGAATTGCCAATTCAAGTTATCGAATGCTTTCTGAGCATCTAGAAAGACAAGTGATACTTGTTTCTCTGGATGGGCATCATAATATTCTAAAATATCTATTATTGATCTCAAATTATTCCTAATTTGTCTGCCTGGGAGAAATCCATTTTGGTCTGAGTGTATGTATTCATTCAAAAGTCTCTTCAGTCTATTTGCTATGATGTAAATATGTTGTAAATATTTTATAGTCAGTGTTAAGTTTGCATGAAGAGTCAGACGCGAGGAGTTCCAGCAAAGACTTTATTAGTGACTACAGCTCGAATGGACCCTCCTGGCTTGGCTAACGGCTGCTTCTTATAGCCTGCGCCGGTAGCTGCCAGCAATGGGATGCAGGGATTCTTCCCGCACTATTTAAACCAATACCATTTGACATTTTACAAGAACAGTTCAAATAAACCAATAACATTCAAACCTACATACTAGCACCCCTCCCCACTAGGTTCAGTCCATACCAAACCCCAACCTATCTAATGTATTCCTTTAAATAGGTGGGGCTCTTAGATGTACGTTGAGACCTTCGTGGTTCAGAAGTTTTAACATTCTCACCCAGTGAGAGGGAAATGTGTCTGCTGACATTTCCCTGTTGGGACTTCCTGTGAAAGGAGACCCTGTTAGATTGTTAGAATCTGGTCTCTCCTCCCAACCCATCTCCATTCCAATGTCAGCACCCAAGTCAGGTAGTGATGATGTGCAATCTTCCACTTCTAAGGATGGATCTTGGCTTTGTGACAGGGTTGGGATGGTTCCTGTCATAATGGCTTTACACATGGGGTTGATTCCTGTTTGCTGATTTTCCTCCTGTTCCCCCCCTTCCCCCCTAGAAGAAACATCAGGTGAGGGACCTAGAGGGAGACAGGGGCTATGTTCTTGAGGACCCTGGATCTAAGTTGGTCAATGTGCCTGCTCCAGAGAAGGCCATCCTCTGTTTGTACCCTGTAAGAACGAGGCCTGTGATGTGAGTTATTTCAGCAGGAATCCACAAAGGTCACCTAGAAGGTTCCTAGCATAGACAGAATCTCCACACTAAAAGAACGAACTTTGGAAGTGGAATCCAGTGGTGCGTTAGGTGAGTAAGGTGATGGAGGCGGTCAAGGAAGACCTAAGTTTCCTACCCATCAACAACTCTGCTGGGGACAAGTTAGTTGATGGGCTAGATGATGTGTTGAACACTAAGAAGCTTTTCAAGCTTCTCAGTGATGTCCCCAGGACCCAGCTGCTGAAGCTTCTCTTTGGTAAAGCGTGCCATGCTTTCAGCCCGGCCGTTGGCCAGCGGTCACCAGGGCAGTGAGGGCATGTCTGATGCCCTGTTGAGCTAGAAAGGATTCAAAAATGTTAGATGTGAATTGAGGGCCATTGTCAGAGACAAGGACATCTGGTAACCCATGGGTTACAACAATTTTCTGAGCTGCTTGATAACAGCCTCAGTTGTAGTGGATGTCATGGGAATTACCTCTAGCCATTTGGAGTATGCATCTACTATCACTAGAAAGTGTGCCCTCTTGTAGGGCCTGCAAAATCAATGTGGATTCTAGACCATGGGCCCCTAGGACATTCCCATTCCTGTGTGGGGCGGTGGTGGGGCAGGTCTGACTACCTGGCAATTGGGACAAGAGGCTACCCAGTTTTCAACCATTTTGTCAATACCTGGCCACCATACATAACTCCTGGCCAAACCTTTCATCCTTACAATCCCAGGATGACCCTCATGTAACATTTCCAAAACCTCCTTTGCAGTTTTGCAGGAATAACCACCCTGTTACCCCACAAAATACATCCTCTTAATACAGATAATTCAGTTTGCCTGGACTTAAAAGTTGGGCAAGGTGAGGTAGATCTTGAAGAGGCCAACCTTTCTTAATCCAGCCTATAACAGGTGCCAACACAGCATCTTTGGCAGCCTCTCTGGCAATCTCAGCAGCATGGACTGGAAGCTTAGCAACAGTCTCTAGGAAAAAGGTGTGAGTTTCAAGTTCAAAGTCCTCTTTGTGGCAAGGTAGAGGCAACGACTCAGTGCATCAGCATGTCCAATATCCTTGCCAGGCCTGTGAATCAGTTTGTATGAATAGGCTGCAAGAAATTCATTCCATCTCAGCATTCTTGGTGACAGGATATTAGGTGTAGGTTTGTCTCCTGCCACAATGCCTAGTAAAGGTTTTGTGATCTGTAACAATGGTGAATGACCTGCCATACAGATATTCATGAAATTTCTTAACAGCTGCAACAACTGCTAAAGCCTCCTTGTCCAATTGGCTATAATTCCTCTCTGCTTTGGACAGCGTGCGAGAGTAAAATGCAATTGGGGCTTCCCTTCCATTGGGAAGCCTGTGACTCAAAACCCCCCCCACTCCAAAGGGGATGCATCACAAGTCAGAACAACAGGTAAATTCTCAGAGAATTGTATCAACACAGCATCAGACGTGATTAGTCTCTTAATACTGTTAAATGCTGACTGTTCCTTCCGCCCCCAGATCCAAACAGCATTCTTATCAAGTAGGCGATGTAAGGGCTCAGCAATAGATGCTTTGTGAGGTAGAAACATGTGGTAAAGTTAATAAGGCCAAGGAGGCCTGCAAATCTGCCTTGCATCGAGGTTTAGGGCTTCATTGATTGCTTTAACCTTGGCATCAGTAGGATGGATGCCATGCTTGTCAATCATATACCCCAGGACTCAACTCTGTCTGTTTGAGTGTGCATTTGTCTTCCTTGACTTTTAAACCCGCTTTCTGAATCTGGTAAGGACTTCTCTGAGTCTTTCTTGAAGCTGAGTGTCATTTTCAGCAGAGATTAATACATCATCAAAATAAGGTACTACCCCTGGCAGTCCTTGCAACATTCTTTCCATAAGGCTCTGAAAAATGCCAGGTGCCACGCTACTCCGAATGTAGTCTTTTACATTTGAAGGCACCTCTATGGGTCACAATTGTTTGTGCCTCTGCAGTGGCATCATCAACTGTTAATTGTTGATAAGCCTGAGCCAAATCCAGTTTAGCAAATACTGTACCCCTGCCAAGGGAATGGAGCAGATGATGCACAACTGGTACAGGATATGCGCTCTGTTGCAGCGCATGGTTAAGTGTCCCCCTTGTAGTCACCACAGATTCTCACTGACCCATCAGACTTGACTGGTGTGACTATGGGTGTTTCCCATCTGGAGTGGTCAGTAGGCTCTAAACCCCTTGAGCAATGAGTTTATCTAATTGTGCATCAATTTTTTCCTTTAAAGCAAATGGGACCCTCCTGGGCTTTAAACGAATTGGGGGCACCTTGGGGTCTAGGCTGAAAGCAATAGGGGTCCCCATATACTGCCCAGTCCTTCGCTGAAGAGGAAACTCAGGTCAAGGATATACTTGCCCAGTCCTTCGCTGAAGACCTCTGGAAACTCAGACTTCAAGGACTCTTCCCAGTCAGAACTGCTCGCGTGATGGATGCCAGTCACCTCGATGCCAAGTGGCTTGAACCACTCAAGTCCCAGCAAACTTGGGCGATCCTTGTCCCACGATGGTCAGGGGCAAACGTTTGGTGTGGCCTTTAAACTGCACGTTGAAATCTCTCGCTCCAACTACTGGAATCTTGTTCCCTTGGTAGTCTTTGAGAGTCAGTGCTTGCTTCTGGAAATGCTTTTTCTGAATTTTGGGAAAAGTCTGTGGATGGTGTCATGACACCATAGATAAATAAGAGCCTGAGTCCACTTCCATTTGGCAAGGTCTTCCTTCAATAAACACCTTCACATGAACTTTTCTGCTTTTTAAGGGTGAAGAATGACCAATAGTGATTGTTTGGTGTGTTTCACTCTTGCCATTTGCTTCTAAATTTTGCCCCATTTTTTCAATGAAATTGTTGGGCTTAAAGTCTCTATCAGGGAATTTCTTCCTAGCTGGTGGAGTTCTGGATGATTTGCAGACTCTGGCTATGTGACCCCGTTTCTCACAACGTAGGCAAATGGAGTCAAAGAATTTGCAATCAGTGCTTGGGGGTGCCCCCACAGCCTCTGCAATAGAACCCTTGCCTGTTCTTCCCAGAGTCTTTTCTTTTCTTTTCCATTCTGAGTTTAAAATCCCCTCTTCTGCCTCACTGCCATCAGAATCAGAGTCTATTTGTTCGCAATGAGTAGATGTGCATTTATCCCCATCAGAATGGCTTGAGGCCTGGCTTGAAGCCTTGTTAATCTTTTTCATGGCGCTGCTGAGGACTTGGTGGCTTCCGCTGAAACAGCTTCTTCAATGGCCTCTTTAAACGTGATCTTAGGTTTCATTAATAGTTTGCTTTGTAAAACCTTATCCTTAAGGCCTAAAACAAACCGATCACGCATGGCCTCTTCTAAGTTGGTAAAGTCACAAGCACCCCAATGTCCCTTAAACTTGCCACGAAGTCATTAACATTCTCGCTATCCCTTGATCCCGACGGTAAAATTCGTGTCTCTTAATGAGGCACGATACTTGTGGGCGTAATGGGCTCTCAAAGTCTTTCTAAGTCAGGCCATTCCATTACCTTCAGCTCTGCTGCTCCGCCAACACCTTCGCCATTTTGAAGACTGCGGACCGCAGTGGTGAGAAAAGGCCCTCTTCCGTCTCTCGGGGATGCCGGCGAGATCGTTCCCCTCCAGGAACATGTGGAAGCGATCCGCATACGATTCCCAGTCTTCCGTCGCCGGATCGAGCGGTGCTGGGGGGGTGTTCAGCGCAGCCATCTCGCTCAGTTGCTTGTTTTCGCGTCGTCTTCTCTTCAGGGAAATCCCACCTTCGTAGCCAGTGTTAAGTTTGCATGAAGAGTCAGGCGAGGAGTTCCAGCAAAGACTTTATTAGTGACTACAGCTCAAATGGACCCGTCCTGGCTTGGCTACGGCTGCTTCTTATAGCCTGCAGCGTAGCTGCCAATGGGAGTGCAGGGATTCTTCCCGCACTATTTAAACCAATACCATTTGACATTTTACAAGAACAGTTCAAATAAACCAATAACATTCAAACCTACATACATAACAGTCAGCATTTAATAATGATATTGGCCTATAATTTTGGATTTGTCTTGTATCCGTGCCCTCCTTCGGGATTAGCAAAATGAATGCATCTTCGGCATCTTAGCATCTATCATAACATCATTATAAAGGTCTAACATCAACGGTTCTAATACATCTTCCATCGTTTTATAGAATTCCCCTGGGAGACCATCTGGGCCTGGTGTTTTATTGTTTTTTTGGTTTTTAATTGCTTGATTTAATTCTGCTATCATTATTTCTTTAGTTAAATTTTCCTTCAAATCTTCTGCTATCAATGGGCCTTGTTCCTCTCTCAAATATTTCCTTATCTGTTCCTCATCTATCTCTTCTCTCTTGTACAAATTCTCAAAATATTGGTATACGATCTTTTTCTTTCTTTCTATTGTATGCTGATATTCTCCATTTTCATCTTGTAGTTGGTGGATAATTCTTTTTTCTCTTTCTTTCTTAAGTTTATGCGAGAGCCACCTTCCTGGTTTGTTAGCTTGTTCAAAGAATGTTTGTCTGGCTATTTTTAGATTTTTAACCATTTCTGCATGGTCTACCAGGTTAAGTTTGTGTTTAGTTAAAATCAATTGTTCTTTTAATTTAGTATTTTGTGGAGCATTTTGTAATTTAGTCTCTAATTTCCTAATTGTTTCCTGCAACTTATTTTGTTGAGCAAATTTTTCTTTGTTTCTTTTTGCTGTATATGATATTATGATCCCCAAGTAACTATCTTCATGGTATCCCATAAATTCTGTATCAACGTGTGTTGTCTATTATTTTCTTTGAAGAAATATGTTAGTTCTTTTCTCAATTTCTGAACAAATTTAGTCTCTTTTAATATTTGTGTGTTTAGAGTCCACCTGCGTCTTGTTTTCTTTCTGCCTCTCCAACTTATTTTAAGTGGGTTATGGTCGGCCCAGCAATTTGATAAAATTTCTGTATCTTCCATTTCCTCTCCTATTTCTCCTCCCATCCAGGTCATATCAATGCATGACATGATTTGTGTGGGTTGGAATAAAAAGTAATTTTTTTTCCTGGTTTAGTTTTCTCCAAATATCTATCAAATTAATTTCTGTAAACATTTCAAAACATGCTTTTGGTAGTTCTTTTCTTTTCTTTCCTTTCGTTTTTTCTTTTCACCTTTATAGTCCTTTCGATGGTCTGCTATTGCATTGTAGTCTCCTATGATACAAAAATTTCTTTGTTCTAATTCAATAATTTTTTATGTAACATTTTGTTAAATTCTTGTTGATTTTCATTGGGTGCATAGATTACTACTAATAATATTGATTTGAGAGCTATCCATACTGTCTATCATTAAAATTCTTCCATTGGGGTCTGCAAAAATTAATTTCGCTTTTATCTCCTCTTAATATATACAGCTACTCCTTCTTTCTTTTATCTGCTGGAGCCATAAATAATTTCCCTAATTTGAGGTATTCTAAATATTTTTTGTACTTTTTTTGGATATTTGTCTCTTGTAAACATATTATATCTAATTTTTGTTTACTTAATTTTACTAATGTTCTTTTCCTCTTTATTGCTGAATTTAAGCCATTTGTATTAATTGATAGTAGATTTATTTCTTCTCCCATTCTTTTAGTTGTACCTAATTCCTTGTCTTCTGGTTGCCCGTATTTCTCTTTGTGTTCTGGTTGTTGTTTTTTGGTCTTCTTGTTCCTGTTGTTGATGGTCTGTCGTTCCTGTTCTTTGCTGTTCCTCTTTATTTTCTTGTTGCTGATATTCTTCTTGGGTATTTGATTCAAGTTCCTCTTTGCTGCTCTGATCTTCTGGGCCAACTAGTTGGTCATAAAAGTCCTGTGCCTTCTCTAGAGTGTCAATTTTAATTCTCTTTTCTTCCTACGTAATAATCATCCCTTCGGGAATCAACCACCAAAAGAGAATGTCCCTTTTAATCAATTACGCAGCAAGGAATCTATAGTCCCGTCTCTGCTCCCTTACCCTTCTCAGGAGCTGTTTCAATATCTGGATCTCCTTACCTTTATAAACAACAGGTTCATCTCTCGATATTCTATAGATGATGTCACGTACCTTTCTTCTTGTAAACCTTATGTTTACTTCTTTTGGGAATTTATGTCACCTGGCATAACTCATGCTTACCCTATACACATCATCCAATTCGTTCAGTATTTCATTTTTGTCTCTTCCTAATGTATCTGCTAAAATTTCCGCTCTCACCATTTCCAGATCTTCTTCCTTGGATTCCACCACATTTTGGAATCTAAGATATGATGCTGCCTGATCCATCTCAATGTGTATCAAGGAGTCTTCCATTTCTTTATTTATTGTTTTCAGTTGTTGATCGACCCTTTCTAATCCTTTTTCAGTTTGTTCTGTTCATCTTTCAAGTTCTTTTATTGTATATTTGTTCTTTTCTAGGGCTTGTTGTATGGAGCTGACTTTCTTATCAAGCTTAGATATGTCCAATTTCATTTCATTTTTTTAATTTTCCCATTTCTTCTTTAATTTCATTTATATCTGCTCTCATTTCTGTGTGAATCTTCATTATTGTTTCTTGAAGTTTTAGCATCGTTTCCTGCAGTGTACATAATGTGGATAGTATGTTGATGTTAGAAGCAGTAT
The DNA here is from genome assembly GCA_009733165.1 of Naja naja. Taxonomy (NCBI): domain Eukaryota; kingdom Metazoa; phylum Chordata; class Lepidosauria; order Squamata; family Elapidae; genus Naja; species Naja naja. Next base: position 268,860,317 of record CM019149.1, on the reverse strand, counting down.
TCTGTTTTTCAGCCATTTTTCATCTCATCAATTGTTTTTTGTATTATGGGTGAAGCTACTGTCGTTGAAGTTGTTGTCACTGGTGTAGGTTTTTTCACAGTCTTCAAAGTTGTGCTAGTGATGCTTATCATTTCTTTCAGTTTTTCAGTCTGCTTTCCTAAATACTACACACATTATCCCAAATTGGCATTAACTATTATGAATTGTTAAAGTTATTATTAGAATTTATAAAATTACCTCTATAATTCTCCCAATTTTCAGATGGTTATTCAGGTGGTTATAGATTTTCCAGTTCTTACACAATCCACAACCTTTTATTAGTATCTTAAATACCCAAATTATCTTATCTCCATAAATATAGTTATCCATATATATCAGTATATGGATATATAAAATATACATAAATAATATAACAACTATAAGTCTAATAAATATAATAAATAACCATATGACAATCCCCCCTTTTAATTAAATAAATAATTAATTTATCTGTTCAAATATATATGCTAATATGCTAATACATGCTAATATGTGTCAATAATTGTTAATTATAGTTCTACTAGATAGAAATACAATCTCCTAAGTGTTGATATATTTACTATATTGTCTACAGTTAATTACAATTAGATAAGTACAATCTAAATTAATATAGAAGTTTATATATGAGTATAATCAAGTCTTACTAGATTTATCTACTCTTAATTTTTCTAGGATAACTTATAGAAAAAAAGAAAGAAAACCACTCTCCTATCAATTTGTATAAATATAAACACTTATTTCATTAAATTGCCTGTTTAGATCTCCTAGTTTTAGATCTCCTAGCAGAAGAGAAAACAAAAAAAGAGAGAAAAAGAAAAATATAAGCAGGGAAGAAATGTGTTAATAATCCAACAATTCACCAAATGAAAGTCAAAATGCTGACTAATAGTTGTTCTTTTACTGCTGTCTCTTTTACTCCAGCCATTTCTTTTGTATTAGTCACTTCCTTAGGAGAGTTCAATGCTTTCTATCCACACTTAACACGATCGTGTCCTTTTGTTCTTTTAAGTTAAAGCAATTTGCTTGAATCTTCACTTTCCCTTTTCTTTGCCCCTTTTTGGTTCACCACAGTTTTTAGTACCTCTCTTGGGCAGACTGTTGCTCCTTTCCTCTTTGATCACTCTCACCTCGCTTATTTGCCACCTCTGGATCTCTGATTCATCTTTCTTGTCTTCTTCACCCTCTGCAGTTTACGAACTTCCTTCTAAACTATTCCAGTTCTCTGCAATCTCTCTCTGCACCTTCCAAATCGATCTCTGCCACAGCCTGTTTCTTATATTCTGTCTTCCTTACAGCTGGGCTGTCAGGACCTCAGGACCTCAAGACCACCATTCACAGATGACAGTCTCTTGTGTGCTGGGCTCAAAGGTTTCTTCTTCATCGCATGGGTGGTCGCCCTCTGCCGCTTCACTCCCCACACCATCACAATTCTCTGCAGGATTCATGTTCCCCACAGGATCATTCCAGCACCAAGGAAAGGGGATGAAGAAGCGAGCCTGTTCTTCGTCTCCTCTCTTTGTCCCGACGTCACCACGGGAAGCCTCACCAAATTCATTATCATACATAACAAAGATGATCAAAAATATATAAAACACCTACAGAGGGAAAATCTCTCAATTCTATACAAATTATTCCCAAAGAGTTTGCAACAGCCCTGTTCTCCAACTAAGAAAGCAAACTGGTTTCCGGAATGGATTTATCACTGTAGATCATGTGCAAATCATTCAGCAACTTATCAAATGTCACAATGAATACCACCTACCACTTTATCTCACCTTCACTGACTTTGAAAAAAAGTTTTATTCTGTTAAAAGGTATATTCAAAGCCGTACAGATGTGGGAGTATTCTACATTAGCCTCCTGAAATAGACATACAAAGGCCATAGCTACCATCCATATAAATGAAAAAAATCTGTCACTATCAATAAGCAAAAAGGAATTCGACAAGGTGATCCAATTTCACTAAAACTATTCTTAGTAAATCTAGTAAATCTCAAACACATGAGCTTCTCTGAAGTAGAATAAAAGTCAACATTTAATTCCTTAACCACCTTCGAAGATGAAAAATGATTTATTAAGAATAGCAGCAAAGAAGACAGTCATATTCAGCAATTAACCCTAATCTTTGCCAAAAAAATTTTAAAACATGAACTAGAGATATCAATAAAAAATAAACCAGATTAAATTAGATTTGAGAGCAGATGGACAATTCAAAAGCAGCATGTCAGTTTGCTTAAGGAAAAAATTGTTTAATCGCTGTATTTATTACCTATGCTGAAATGAGGTTGAATAATAAAGGCAATTCCATGTATATTTTTTAAATTAAAAACTGAATTGCACTATCGAGAAAGTTCTGGTTTTGGTTCACACAAAATGAATTATCCTATGTGTTGAAGCTATACATATTTGATAATTCATCTACAGATTTATAGATATTTTACAAATCATTTCTAAAATGTAAAAATTAACATCCTTTCCTTTGTGATTGTCAACCTAACTTATTTTAACATCAGATCAAGAAGCAGAATCTCTGAAGTTAATTGGGTAGGGTAGAGAGGTTTATACAAGCCTAGGCATAATTATTTTTATTTATTTATTGTCCAGTATAAATGCGTTTTCTTGATCTGAAAATATCACTATACATTTCATCTTTAAAATTTATTTATTCCTCTCCACATAGCTCTACTACTTATATATTATATTCAATAATTTTTTCACATCAGTTTAGTCATGATGGCTTTAATCCTGCCTTAAGCACAAAGCCAAGCGGATGACCATGGACCATCATTATCTTTGAGCTCTAGGAAGAAGGCAACTGTCTACTAGGCATAAAAGCTGTTTATGATACATCACAGGACTTTTAATTTCTGCTTATGGAAAACAAAAGGGCCTTGGTGGTGCAGGCTGCTAAATGCCTACCACTTAAGTTCCAGCTGCCTGCAATTATTGTAGGCTCAAATCCCACCAGGCCCAAGGTTGACTCAGCCTTCCATCTGTTATGTATGCAGGTTTGAATGTCATTGGTTTAGTTTGAACTGTTCTTGTAAAATGTCAAATATGATTGGTTTAAAAAGTGCGGGAAAAACCCTGCACCCTAATTGGCTGGCAACTGCGGCTGCTGGCTATAAGTAGTAGCCGCAGCCCAGCCAAATCGGGTCTTTTATGAGCTGTAGTCACTAATAATCTCTTCACTGAAGCACTCTGCGTTTGACTCTTCATGCAAATCTAACACTGGCGACGAAGGTGGGATCCTTCCCGAAGAGAAGACAATGTGGAGAAAAAGCTGAGAGAGATGGCTGCGCTGAACACCCCCTCAGCCCCTTTCGATCCGACGGCAGAAGACTGGGACTCGTATGCAGATCGTTTCCAAATGTATTTGGAGGGAAACGATCTCGCCGACATTTCCGACAAAGAGAGAGGCGGCTCTTTCTCCCACAGCGGTCCAGCCATTTTCAAGATGGCGAAGGCATTGGCGGGAGCTGCAGACGTGAAATAATGGACTGGCCCGACTTAGAAAAGTTATTAAGAGCCCATTATACAAGTATCGGCCTCATTAAGAACGAATTCTACCGTCGGGATCAAGCGAAAACATTAATGACTTTGTGGCAAGTTTAAGGGACATTGGGGGTGCATGTGAGTTTATCAACTTTGAAGAGGCCATGCACAATCGATTTGTTCTAGGCCTAAAAGACAAGGTTTTGCAGAGCAAATTATTAATGAAACCTAAGATCATGCTTAAGGAGGCCATAGAAGAAGCTTCTTCAGTGGAAGCTACCAAGTCCTCAGCAGCAGCCATGAAGAAAATTAACAAGGCTGCAAGCCATCCTGATGTGGAAAAGTCCACAACAACCCATTGTGAGCAAATAGATTCTGATTCAGACTGTAGTGAGGTGGAGGAAGGAATTTATAGACTCAGAATGGAGAGGAAAAAGAAAGACCTGGGAAGAAAGAGGCAAGATTTTTACTGCAGAGGTGGGGGGGGGCCCACCCCCACACTGAATGCAAGTTTTTTGATACCATGCCTCGGTTGTGAAAAAAGAGGACAGCTAGCAAGAGTCTGCAAAGCATCCAGAACTCCACCCCACAGAAGAAAGTTTCCTGATAAAGAATTCAAGCCTAACAACTTCAGTGAGAAAATGGGGAGAAGCACAAAAGCAAATGAGATGAATGAAACTCATCAAACAGTCACCATTGGTCACTCTTCACCCTTAAGAAGCAGAAAAGTACATGTGAAGGTACTAATTGAAGGAAGGCCTTGCCAAATGGAAGTGGACTCAGGCTCCTATCTATCTATGGTGTCATGGGACACTATTCACAGACTGCTCCCAAACATTCAGAAAAAAGATTTTCAGAAGCAAGCACTGACTCTTAAAGACTACCAAGGGAACAAGATTCCAGTAGTTGGAACAAGAGAATTCAACGTGAAGTTCAAAGGCCACACCAAATGTTTGCCCCTGACCATCATGGACAAAGACCGCCCAAGCTTGCTGGGACTTGAGTGGTTCAATCCACTAGGCATCGAGGTGACGGGCATCAATCACATGAGCAACACTGAATGGGAGGAGGCCTTGAAGTCTGAGTTTCCAGAGGTCTTCAGCGATGGATTGGGCAAGTATATGGGGACCCCTATCAGTTTCAACCTAGATCCTAAGGTGCCCCCAATTCAGTTAAAGCCCAGAAGGGTCCCATTTGCCTTAAAGGAAAAAATTGATGCACAATTAGATAAACTAATAGCTCAAGGAGTTTTAGAGCCCACTGACCACTCCAGATGGGAGACACCCATAGTCACACCAGTCAAGACTGATGGGTCAGTAAGAATCTGTGGAGACTATAAGGGGACATTGAACCATGCGTTTCAACAGAGCACATATCCAGTTCCAGTGGTGCATCATTTATTACATTTACTTGGCAGGGGTACAGTCTTTGCCAAACTGGACCTGGCCCAGGCATATCAACATCTAACAGTTGATGATGCCACTGCAGAGGCCCAAACCATTGTGACTCATAGAGGTGCCTTCAAATGTAAATGTTACAGTTTGGAGTAAGTGTGGCACCAGGCATTTTCCAAAGCCTTATAGAAAGAATGCTCCAAGGACTGCCAGGGGTAGTGCCTTACTTTGATGATGTGTTAATCTCTGCTGAAAATGACACTCAATTACAAGAGAGACTCAGAGAAGTCCTTACCAGATTCAGGGAAGCGGGGTTAAAAGTCAAGGAAGAAAAATGCACTCTTAAAATTGACAGGGTGGAGTTCCTGGGCTATATGATTGACAAGCATGGCATCCACCCTACAGATGCCAAGGTTCAAGCAATCAAAGAAGCCCCTAGACCAAAATGCAAAACAGATTTGCAAGCCTTCCTTGGACTTATTAACTTTTATCACATGTTCCTACCTCAGAAGGCAACCATTGCAGAACCATTACACAGATTACTTGACAAAAAGTCTGTTTGGGTCTGGGGCAGGAAGGAACAATCAGCATTTAACAATATTAAAAGACTAATCATGTCTGATGCTGTACTGATACAGTTCTCTGAGAATTTACCTGTTGTACTGACTTGTGATGCATCCCCCTTTGGAGTCGGGGGGGTTTTGAGCTACAGGCTTCCCAGCGGGAGGGAAGCCCCTATTGCATTTTACTCTCGCACCTTGACCAAAGCAGAGAGGAATTACAGCCAATTGGACAAGGAAGCATTGGCAATTGTTGCAGCTATCAAGAAATTTCATGAGTATTTATATGGGAGAACATTTACCATTGTCACAGATCACAAACCTTTGTTAGGCATTGTGGCAGGAGACAAACCTACACCTACTATCCTGTCACCAAGAATGCTGAGGTGGACTGAATTTCTTGCTGCTTATCCACAACTTATCCACAAGCCTGGCAAGGACATTGGACATGCTGATTCCTTGAGTCGTTGCCCACTTCCTTGTCACAAGGAGGACTTTGAACCTGAGGCACACACCTTTTTCCTAGAAACTGTTGCCAAGCTTCCAGTACACGCTGCTGAAATTGCCAGAGAGACGGTAAAAGACACTTTATTGGCTCCTATTATAGGCTGGATTAAGAAAGGTTGGCCTCTTCAAGATCTACCTCACCTGGCTCAACCTTTTAAGTCCAGGCAAACTGAATTATCTGTATTAAGAGGATGTATTTTGTGGGGTAACAGGGTGGTTATTCCTGAAAAACTGCAAAGAGAGGTTTTGGAAATGTTACATGAGGGTCATCCTGGTATTGTAAGGATGAAGGGATTGGCCAGGAGTTATGTATGGTGGCCAGGTATTGACAAAATGGTTGAAAACTGGGTTGCATCTTGTCCCAACTGTCAGGTAGTCAGGCCTGCCCCACCTCTTGCCCCCAAACAGGAATGGGAATGTCCTAGGGACCCATGGTCTAGGATTCACATTGATTTCGCTGGCCCTACCAGAGGGCACACCTTCCTTGTTGTAGTGGATGCATATTCCAAATGGCTGGAGGTGATCCCTATGGCATCCACCACAACTGATGCTGTCATCAAGCAGCTCAAAAGCTTTTGTAACCCACGGGTTACCTGATGTTCTTGTCTCTGACAATGGCCCTCAATTTACATCTAACCTTTTTGAATCCTATTTAGCACAACAGGGTATCAGACATGCCCTGACTGCCCCTGGGCACCCTTCTAACAGCCGGGCTGAACGCATGGTATGTTTTACCAAGGAAAAGCTTCAGCAATTGGGTCCTGGGGACATCACTGAGAAAGTTGAAAAACTTCTTAGTGTTCAGCACATCACTCCTAACCCATCAACTAACTTATCCCCAGCAGAGTTGTTGATGGGTAGGAAACTTAGGTCTCCCCTTGACTGCCTTCATCCCTCTTACGCACCCAACGCAGCACTTGATTCCACTAGCAAAGTTCATGTTCAGTGTGGGTGATTCTGTTTATGCTACGAACCTTATGGGTGAAGCTTCATGGATTCCTGCTGAAATAACTCAAATAACTGGCCCTCGTTCTTACAGGGTACAAACAGAGGATGGTGTCCTCTGGAGCAGGCACATTGATCAGTTAAGATCCAGATTACCTCAGGAACATCAATTGTTCCTCTCTAGTTCCATACCTAATGCCTTTTCTAGGGGAGGGGAGGAGCATGAGGATAATCAGCAAGCAAGAATCAACCCCATGTGTAACGAGCCATTACGACAGGAACCATCCCAAAACCTGTCACAATGCCAAAATCCATCCTTACAAGTGGAAGATTGCACATCACTACCTGACTTGGGTGCTGACATTGGGTTGGAGATGGGTTGGGAGGAGAGACCAGATTCTAACAATCAAACAGGGTCTTCTTTCACAGGAAGTCCCAGTAGGGAAATGTCAGCAGACACATTTCCTCTCTTACTGGGTGAGAATGTTAAAACTTCTGAACCACGAAGGTCTCAAGCACATAAGAGCCCCACCTATTTAAAAGAATACATTAGATAGGTTGGGGTTTGAGTATGGAGTGAACCTAGTGGGGAGGGGTGTTATGTATGCAGGTTTGAATGTCATTGGTTTAGTTTGAATTGTTCTTGTAAAATGTCAAATATGATTGGTTTAAATAGTGCGGGAAAAACCCTGCACTCTGATTGGCTGGCAACTGCGGCTGCTGGCTATAAGTAGCAGCCACAGCCCAGCCAAATCAGGTCTGTTATGAGCTGTAGTCACTAATAAACTCTTCACTGAAGCACTCTGCGTTTGACTCTTTATGCAAATCTAACACCATCCTCTTGGGGTAGGTAAGTTGAGGACCCAAGATTGTTGGGGGCAATAAGCTGACTTTGTAAAAATGCCGCTTAGTAATAAGCAGGCATATACAATGGAATGAAGGCTATTGCTGAGCTCAGTGGGTTGTATCCCAAAAATTGTAAGCCGCCCTGAGTCTTCGGAGAAGGGTGGCATATAAATCTAATTAAAAAAAAAGCAGATAGATAAAACTAAACCATATAATTCTGCTCCTGAGCTTCTCATCTACATCAGATTAGCCACATAAAATAGGACTTTCATCTTGTCCGGTCTTTTAACTGAGTACTTGTGTACTCTTTTGTCTTCCTTTTTTCACAGACACAAATTATTTTATTAGCCTTCCTCCATCCCCATGCACCAGAAAGTTAACAGCGAAGAAGAAACATTGCTGGGAGAAAACATTTTACTATGCCGCATTTATAAAAATTGTAAATTGTACCTAAAGATATGCTACTTTCTGAAATTTTCTTGGACCTTTTTTGGAGACAGCATGGGCAATTCTTGGAGTTGAAGTCCACACATCTTAGCAAATGCCTAGAGTGTTAAAGCATTAATTAGAAATGCATTTCTTTGACTTTTCTTTGACTTTGACTTTTACTTTTTTCTCTTTTTCTCTTTTCTCTCTTTTACTTCTGCACTCTGTTCCTTTTTTCTTTTTCCACATTTGTGTATGTGTTGTTTGTTTATTTTAATTGTAAAATGAATAGTTTGTTTAAAAAAAGAAATGCATTTCCCTATTGTTGCATTTCATTAGAAAGGTAACAGATGACAATCCTTACAAAAATGAAGAAGAAAAAGACTGAAAGAACTGAAAGAAAAAACTTCAAGGACTTCCCATCTGTATTTTTACTCTGTCTTTGTAATCCAGGATTACCGTTGATAAACTAAAATCAAAATGCAGCTACCTAAGTGATTCCAAGAATCTCTGCTGCTTAAATTGCATTCATAGGTTAATCCATATATTTAACAGATATATTTAAATTTGCCAATTTATGAAATGTAAAATTCTAGAATTTTTCATTAGTGTTTCCAATTAAATAATAATTGAAGTTAGGATGTTTCTGGTCTGGTCCTCTATTTTTTTTCTGAGTGCCTGCCAAAAACTGGCCAAATAATTGTGTTTTTTCTATTTGCCTTCATGTAATCAGTGGAGTTTCATGAATTCATAGTCTCCTCATAAGTTTATGTATTGCCTTTATTCCAAAGGGGATATAGGACAAATCTTTTTTTTTCTCAAGACATTCCTATGGCTAACAGACAGTGTGAATGCATAAAACATTGTAAAGATGTCTTCAAATAATACAAGGATAATAACTTTTTTCCCAAAATGAGCAGAAAACAAATCATGAGAACAGTTTTCTCATTCTAACTTTCTTACCACTGTCTTTAGCACAGAATGGCAAAAATGTGCAGTGAAGTTGGGAGAGAAGCAGAAAGAAAAAAAAATCAATGAAAACTTGTTTCTCAATTATTTGTTCTGTAGACAATGTTACATTACTCATTTCTCTTTCTGTATATCGGGACAAATCTTTTTTGGAAAGCTGGATCCTTATTATTGGCTCAGTTTTTGTAGGCACCTACTGTAGTATTCAAATGTTTCATGACATGAGCTTTTGCACTCTGAATTCTATCTGCAAGAAAAGTGCCTGATAAACTCTCTTGAGATACTGTGCAAAGAGATAAAACTTTATTACCACACATCTAAAGTTACTTAGGGAAGTCTGTCATGGCCAAATGAGTGGGTGTCTGAAGTTAATGAGCTGCTTTCAGCAAGATGGGCTTCTCCGAGAGAAGCTAAGTTTTTGCAAAACAGTAGCCTTGGAACAAAAGAATCAATGACTCAGTGGGAGGCATCATAATTAATAAAGGGCAACAAACACATTGCTGTTTAATCTAATGTGACAGAGCTGCACTGTAGACACTAGCAGCATGGGATTTCATTTACAAGGACGGTCTATCATTTGGTTACTCCAGAAAATTAGAAAATATAAAGCTCATCAGCAGTCAAAATGGTACACCAGCTGCCAAAAACTGAGTTACTTTAAAGTAACTCGGAAAGTTTTTAAAAAATAGCCATGGCACGTGAAGAAGAGAGAGGGACATAAAAGTAAATGAAGCATTTTTTTTCATTATTTCCTTACATTATATGGCTTTTATATTCTCACTGTGGCTCTCATAGAATTGTCATATTGCACATGTTTTGTGTAGTGCTTGGGATCTAGGTTTGATGAAAGCAATCCCAGTTGTTTGCACATGAAGAAGGATGAAATACAAAAATGACTGAAAGCAACTCCCTTTGTGCTCAAGCCATGCTGTAAATTGCAAACTTCTAATACTGTATTTTACTATGCCTAATGCTTCTGATTGAATCCAATCACTTCAAAGAATGGAGTAATTATTCAGAAATAATAACAGATGGTATTATGAAGGAAATCTCCTATTATTACAACTAAAAATATAAATTAAAGAATGATCTTTTAGCATTAGTAGATATTATGACTCCATTAATCATGAACATCATAATGCTACAAATTTCTAAAATCTTCAAACATTTTTACTGTATTGAAGAATTACAGTCACGGTAGCTTGGAAAATTCTTTCAATCCATTAATATCCTGAAAGTATATATTTAAAGGATTTTAATAATTCTGTAGTTGCTGTTACAGAATATCAAGCTAATTTTTAAAATCTTACTGATTTTAAGATAGGTAATGTTGATTATTAACATCAAGTAAAAATGTTTAGTTCTGTATTGGAACAGGGGTCTTAGATAAGGTAAGAAAAAAATAGAAACTATCACTTGAAATGATCTAATAAAGACAACACATTTTGGTAAAAGTGTCACTTAAACATTAAACAAGATAAAATATAATTATCAAAACATAACATTATAGAAAATAGTTTTGTCTAAGTGGAAGCAATTTGCTGTTAGAAAACAAATGATTATAACTAAATAACTGCTGTTGTGCATGTACTGTATCTTTATTTATTATACTAGCTTGATCAAGAAAAACTGATTCTAAACTTTTACATTAATGATAAAATCATAAAAAATTGAAAGTAGTATTATTATACTACTGGTTCAAAAATACCACTATTTTTTGAGTCAGAATACATTACAGATGACCACAATAGCAAGGATCTGTGTGGCAAGTCAGCTTAGTATAATAGTGCTAACTGTTGATATGCAAAATCAATAACTCTCTTATTCTTTTTCATAGTTAAAACAGACTTTCAACAGACAGCCTTTCAAGAGGCTGTTCCCTTTAAGACTATCCCTTTGAACAATCAGAAGCATTGTCATATTAGTAAAAATTCCTCCAGCTATACTGCCTTTCACTCGGCTCCATTTGTTTGTCCTTCTCTGCTTTATCTCTTTCTCATCTTCCAAACCCTGTGCTGAAATTCTCTGCAGTGTTTTTTAATTATATATATATATATATAATTAATGCTGTTTATAGAAACCAGCAAGTAACAAGCGGCCTTCTGTAGAATGTAAGAGAAGCCACCTACTAGGACGGTGAAAAACTTTCCATGGGATGCTCTGCTTTGGGCATTAGTACAACTGAAACATCTTTTTTTGAATGGTAGAAGTATTTCCCAGAAGGCTTGGCATAGTTTCTCCAAATACTTCAAGTTGCTTCTTTCTATATGCTTGCACAGCTGCTTCATAGCCAGCCCCAGCTGAAGTGTTGTATCTCTTAGATATACAAGGAACAGACATTCTAATTAAATCACCACAAGCAAGTGTGCGACCTTTCGTTGTTTGTTTCTTTAAGCATCTATATTGTCATTTCACAATGTTCAGGGTGGTATACAAAAGATATGAACATGCAACAATTAAATATAGTTCATAAAACACATTTTGAATGCTTTTCACAGCCCTAATACAGGTAGTCCTCAAATTATGACCATAATCAAGCCCAAAACTTTTACGAATATAATCCAATCACTGAGGTATTATTGAAATATGGAGAGAGAGGGTTGTAGAAAAAAACAGTAAAAAAATCTGCAGACTAAACTTTCTCAACTTAGCGGATACTAAAGAATTCTGCAGTTATAGACCAACTTATCTGGTGAATATTGAAGAAGTACTGTACATTTTTCCTCTATTTTAATATAGTTCCTTCTACTTCAAATTATTTGTTCAATACTTTGTCTTATCTTTCCTGTTCTTGTTTCAGCCATATTTTCACACCTTCACTTTTTAAAGTTTTTTTAACACCTTTTTTAAAGGATTTTTAGTCACATTCTCTCAATTGTTTCTATTGCAATGTCAGGCTTGGGTGACAAGCCAGTCAGTCAGTTTCTATTCCAACCAATGGAGCAACACTCAATTGATCTGAAAAAAAACAACAACCCAGAACTTGCACTTTAGAGAAAGACTGAAAAGGAAAAAAAAGTCTCAGTTGTATTTATAACAGGCTTGCCATGCCCTATAAATACATTACTGCTATTTTCCATTATAGTGTAATATTTCTGTAATCATATAATCTCATTCCATTTGTCCATTTGGGAAAAAAGTTTTTACAATTTGATCCTTCTGAAAAAAAATTAATACCTTGGAGAATGCATGCAGCAACTGTTAGAAAAACATGAGCTTAGCCAAGTGAAACAAGAAAGTATGAGAAAGAAAATCAAGATTGTCTTAACTTTCTTTGGTTTAAATGGAGGGAAGAGAAAATAGCGAGCTTTTATTTGCTGATCTGTGACCCTTATAAAGATTTGATAGATTGTCAACCTTTCAAGATTATGTTTACCCTATATCAGTAGAATTTTAGTATTTCATATGGAATCCATTTTCTAATCTGTCCTACATCAATTAGCTGTCAGATCTTCAGATATATGGTCAGGATGGGTAATATTAGTTTAATAAAGTGACCCCTGATATGCAATCACTAATTTCAAATGTTTAGCTGGTAGCATGGGCATCTGTGTGTATCGGTGTGAAGGCCAGGGTGATGGTGTGAATGCATGCTTGAAGCACCCTATCTCTTTTCCATGCATCAACAACCTATGCACATACAACAGGAGATGGATCTAATCACATGGTATCAGTGTTGTCTTTTTACTCTACATCATTATATGTCTGTAACTGGCAGTATAATTGACTGGCAATTGCTGCTTGAAATTTTTCAAATGATGTTTAACTTTTCCAGCACATATAATTCTGCTACTATATATATTTTGAATTTTTTTAATCAGAATTCCAAGAAAGAAATAATGTAACTACCAGAAAGCTGCATAATATTGCAAAAATACTCTAAATGTTTTAAAGCAATTATGATATTGAAAAATTAGTTTAAATAAGCCATTGCTTCTATATTAACCAGCATATATTAAAAAAACAGCAGGAAAAATATGCAGAAATATAAATTGATAAAGTATCTTCTGAAATATCTCATATCCTGACTCATTATGGTATGCAGTGAAATCCATTAGGCTGTTCAAGTTTATATGATTAAATATGACTATTTCTTGGGCAGCAGATTATCTTCACATCTTAAGGCAAAAGATGTGAGTTCCTAATTTCTTATTTTTGCTGTCATTGCATTGTTTCAATAATTTTCTTTGATGACTCATTTTATTATTATTATTATTATTATTATTATTATTATTATTATTATTATGTCATACAGTATATTTTGCATAAGTAAAATGAAGTTGATGGAAACAGAAAAACTTGCTGTGTCCCCAGCACAAATTCTTAACTTGTGTTAGCAGGTGTTTTGCAAGTACTTGATTCTGCTATTTTAGCAAATATATAAGACCAAATTACCAAAGTATCACCAAAATGTAAACAATATTTCTAAAATCAGATAGCACTAAATGTTTAATTGCAGCCATGTATAAGTAACCCATGTATAAGTATGTAGCTGTGCATAGGAAAGAATAAGAATAATTTATGGCTTGCATGTGTGAAACACCACAATAGATCAAACATTTCACAGGTCCAACATTTCATAGCAACTTACTGATTCCCAAGAAGTCCATTCCTTCAGTCAAGTAATACACTTGCATATATGAATCAGAAAGAAAGAAACAATTATCATAAGCAATTCTGATCTGTAATTCAGGCTCTGAAGCCTACATTATTCTACAGACACCCTGTGATTTAAAGGCCCTTTCATCTGTAGGGCAGGTTGAATGCACTCTTATTTTTCAGACTAGTCTTTTAAATTCAGTAGCAATTGGAGAAGGCTAATCTCCCACTATAGCTATTTTGTAGCTGGGCTTTCAAATAGTAGATAGGTAATCTAGAATGATTCATACCCTGCTATAGCTGAACATCACTTTTGTGATGAATGTGCTTGATGCTTTGCCCTGATAATAAAGTTTTAGAACTGGTTTACAAATCTTTTATTTGAACTTCAGAAGCACACTACTGTTAGATTGGCAAATAGATCACAGTCAAATGAGATTATCTGTCACAAGCAGCCCACTCTTTTCCAGTAAACTATGCACTAATGTAAGCATTTTAAAAGTAAAAAGAAGAGAATATGAAACTTTTCTAAATTACTATGGAAATAAAAAAAACTCTTTAGTCCTTTTTGTTTCTTGTAAGATTTTGGTTTTATTAAGTTTCAACACAAGTCAAAAAATAGAGGAACAAAAAAAAATTAAGATGAGAAAACTTCATAACATTGAGAATATTGATCTATGCCACAGACTGGTAATGTTATGCTTATGAAGAAGACAAAAATAATAAAGATTTAGGTCTTAATTATAAAATAAGCCTTGCAGTGCTAAAAGTGCAAGAGGGAATAATATTTTAAAATAAACAACATTTTTATTTATATGTATTATTTCTATTTTGTAAGGCAGTGTTTTTCAATCTCAGCAATTTTAAGGTGTGCGGACTTCAACTCACAGAATTCCCCAGCCAACATGTTGAAGTCCATACATCTTAAAGTTGCTCAGGCTGAAAACATTATTCTGGGTCAAGAAGAAAAAGGGTAACTTAAATTATTATTGGGCTACAGTAGATCTCCTATTAGAAAAGTCTGCAGCATCTAAACCTTTTTATCATGTTACCAAGGAGACTATCAGAAATAATAAGACTATATAAAACAATAACCACTATAGAAAATATACATTAAGAGAAGTTAAAAAATGGGATCATTGTCATTGGCCTGACAATAAGCAATAATGGTTTCCTTATCTTCTTTGATAACTATCAATAAAAAAGTAATAGTCAAAACCATTGTTAAAATTAATTGAAATTGGGTTAATGCCAACTGAAGCCATTCTTAGATGTAAAAAGGAAAAGCAAACCATAAATAAGTAAAAAAAACTTATATTGTATGCAGGTTACTAGCAAAATTTGCTCTTCACATTTCATTCTTTGTCCTTTTCTACTTATTATTGCCCTGTCTATTATGCCATGAATCTGTTGTCATGATTATAGCTGTCAAGCTTACAGTTCATAACTATAATAAGGTTCCATCACATTTCTCAGATATGAAATAATCCTGATTTAGGGGAGGAAACATTGTCTTTTTGGCCTCATTGGAGAAAAATAGTGGTGGGACTCATCTCCAGGGGTCTGCCTATTGAGGTGAGGTGGACTGGTTGCTTTCGTGGTGTGGAGACAATAACTTGGTCCTCAACACCAATAAGACCAAGGAGGTTATAGTGGACTATAGAAGGAACAGATCAGACATCCAGCCCTTGCTTATCAGTGGAGACTGAGTGGAGCAAGTGGCCTGGGTGTTACCATAAAAAAGGACCTGACCTGGGGTGCTCACATTGCAGCACTGGTCAAAAAGGCCCAGCAGAGATTATACTACCTGAGACTTTTCAGAAAACAACAACTGAATGAAAAACTTCTGCTGACTTTCTACTGCTGCACCACAAAGAGTATCTTAACTTACTGCACCTCTGCATGGTTTGCCACTTGCACAGTGGCAGATAGGAAAACGCTCCAGAGGGTTAACATAATTGCCCAGAAGATCATTGGTTGCCCTCTCCCTTCTTTGGAAGAGCTTTATAGCTCCTGATGCCTTAAGAAAGTTAAAAATATTCTCAAAGATCCATCTCTTCCTGGACACCCCTTTTTTTTAATTATTACCATCTGGAAGACAGTACAGAATATTAAAAACAAGGACAAATAGGCTGAAAAGCAGCTTCTATGCCAGGGCAGTAGCTCTTTTGAATTCGACTATATAGTGCAGTGTTGGTGCAGTGTTGCAGGTTTTTGGTTCAATGTGTGGAGTGTGAAGGATGTGTGTTTGTGTTTATTTTCATGGTCATGATGTGCACTGAAGATGGTGTTTGATTTTGTTGTACGAGGTGCAATGACAATAAACTAAACTAAACTAAATAGCAAAATAAAACAATTAACTCAACAATTCAATTCAACTCTTCTGATGGGAGCAATGGAAATCATGATATATATCTTATGAGTCTGCTTGAGGATATGGTTGACTTTAATTGCGTATTCAGATAATATTTTTCATCCTTGCTGTGCTAATAGGAAATACAACTAACAAGGTTTTTCTGAACTTGTCTAAGATGCTTTTCCTTTTTCATCTGCTTTTTGTACAAAAATCTCTCATTTGTTGTCATCCTCTTCCTTATGATCAACAGGATATACATGGAGATGTAAAAAATAGTTAATAAGGCATGACAACTGTAATTTGTGCATGAAATGAGAACCAACAAGATGATTTGGTGAAAAAGTCTGTCCATTCATTTAATCATTCATTAAAGGTATAGGGAGAGTTAGTAAGCACAAATAAAGCATGTTAAAATAATGTAGATATTTACCACATCCATATGTTGGTAAATGTACAGTACCTGTTTTACTGTTACCCCTTTTTTAAAAAATACATATTTCAACATACTAACAGTGGAAGGCACTTAAGTTAGCTTTCTTATTTGTTGTATGCAGATGATTTTAAGTTGTGCTAAATTTGCAGAAGGTATACCAATTTACAGTAATCAGATAATGCAAACATAACAATTTAAAAACCTGCAGCAATCTTAAAATTCAAACTTGTTAAAATTTCATCTCTTTTTAAGAAGCAAGCTACATTTTAAAAGAAAAATATATAATAAACTCATTCATTAGGTGCTAATCTTTAACTGAAACTGTATTATTTCTGAACAATAATACTAGTCTGAGATGAAGGAAACCTAAGGCTGTGAGCATAAATTAAAAAAAATGATTGGAAAAGAAGAATTCCTAAATGGTCAATTAAGGAATTACATATTTGGGGGAGTTGTAGGTGAAAATATTAAAAGTAGTAGGATTAAATTGAGCACAATTAAGTCCAAAATTTCTGTTGTTAAGTGAGACTTTTGTTAAGTGACCTTTGCCCCATTTTATAATCTTTCTTGCCTTAGTTGTTAAGTAAATCACTGCAGTTGATAAGTTAGTAACCCGGTTGTTAAGTGAACCTGGCTTCCTCATTGACTTTGCTTGTCAGACGGCTATAAAAGGTGATACAAGACCTTTGGACATAGCAACGGTCATAAATATGAACCACTTGCCAAGCATCTGGATTTTGATCACATGATCATGAGGATGCTGCAAAGGTCATAACTGTGAAAAATGGATATAAGTCACTTTTTCAGGCCATTGTAATTTTGAATGGTCACTAAATGAACTATTGTAAGTCAAGGACTATCTGTAGTCATTCTAGAAACTGGGAGCCTTTGAGTTCTGGTCCAATTAGGGACAAAGCCAGCTGGATGACCTTGAGCCTCAGTTCTAAGAAGGAACCATAACTTGGCAAGAAAAGTGCAGGCACCTTATCCAAGCAGTTTCTGAGAACCGGACAAGGTTGAATGGAAGGAGGGGGGAAAATAGAAGACTGAAGACTCTGACATCTGGAGTATATTGATTTGGATCCCAATTTAATCTTGTCATCCTAATAATCTCACTGAAACCAAAGCAACATGTTAATAATGATTAACTTCTCACTAATTTCAGTGGGTTCACTCTTAGATAAGTATTCAATTACAGCAAAATTTAGATAACTTGTTGAAAACTTAATGGATTTTGAAACAGATAAAATCTAATGTTCTTATTCATTTTCCAATATGTATATAAACTGCCATTAATTGTATTTAATCTATACTTTTCAGCATTTCAAAACACAGGCATCTGTACAGCTAGAGTTGTTTAATACCTTAAAAGTTTTGAAAACTAATTAAATAAACTACATGTTATACTTTAAAAATTGATAGACACATCTGAATTCATGCTAAGCTATAGTGCTAATTTTAGCAATAAGGTGTTTTCATGCATATCAAATGTTTGTGTCATAACAGACTATAAAAATGATACAGATGTTAGGGAATGTGAACTGACATGTGCCGTGGCCCTATGGAATTATAATTATAGCCATCCTGGAATGTCTGCAGTTGATTCTGTTTTGCCAGTGATTTTGTATCACTTAAAATGTATTATATATTTATATGGAATTTAGAAGAATATAATTAAATGTAAGGTCACTGAAACAAATAGGTCCTGTTTAAATTCTGATAAATTTTGCATTATAGAATCATGGTAAACAAGAATGATTAAAAGCTAGAAATATAACTGAGATTTATAGATCCATTTTGGGCTTTGAAGCGTTCAACTGATTTTTTAAAAAAGGACCTATTATGCAGATGCTAACAGATTCACTCTCCATCTTGTTAAATCACTGTGCCCCTTGTTAAAAGAAGGCTTGCCAATTGTACATCTTTAGCATCTGCAAATTCAGGAAAATATATTTCTTATGTTTATTTTAGTCACATACTGCCTTTCTGTTGGAAAAGAACACTCGGGACTGGAACATTATAATGCCTAAAGGAGATCTTCAATATGGATTGCTTTCTGAGATCTGATGGGACAGCTACCAAGAAATGAACACTTGATCATGGAAATCTTTCCACAAGCAGTTTGCTTGGTATCTATCTATTTTTTTCAGGTTCAATTTTGTGTGTGTGTGTTTTGAAATGTGATTTATTTTATCTTGGAAATAACTTTAATGCTAATATTTTAGCTTATGATACTTTTCCCAAAATATTTTAGTTATTTTTAAAGTTAATTTTAACTCATTGAAGGTTAGGATTTAATAGTAGAGGCAAATCTGATTACAAACTGATTTTTCCATTCAGGGTTTAGATGCAGGCATAGGATGGAAACTATATTAGTTGTGCTGATGATCTTTTATCTTATGATTAGATGAGTGGGTAACCCATTCTGATCTTTTATGATCTCCCATTAACATTCCGTACTACAAACCATGATGTCCTTCTGAGTCTCCTGTGAGGGTTGGGAATTAGGATTTCACTTCACTGTGAGAAACTGAGACATCTTCCTTTAACTCAGTACAATATATTGACCTAACAAGACAGTATCTCAAATTTATTTATTTTTATTTATTCTATTTTGCTGGACTTGTATGCCGCCCTATCTCCCGAAGGACTCAGGGTGGCTTACAACATAAAACCTACAATACAAGAATTAAAACTGATTAAAATAACTGTAGGTACAATACAAACACATTTTCTTCCAGCAACTCATACATCCATATATATTCTATAATTTTGTTTATACAAATAGGCAAGATCCAATCTAAATAAGTGATTTGTATAATAATAAAAGCATACCTGTATTGTGCAAAAGTCCATCTGCAGACTACCTGTTTCAATTCAAATCAAAGCAATTCCACTGTTCAATCTAAAATCTATATGGTACATAAGTATTTTTATTTGTTTAGATTTTAGGTTAATTACAATAGTAGAGTATTTCCATTTCTAAGCATTGTATAATATAATCCTATAAGGCTTCCTGTAGTAATACTGTAATATACTCTGAACTTTATGAGTTGTCTATCTCATTTCAAACCCTATTTTGGGGTTCAGCTTACCTTGAGAGAAGAAGTAACAGCATTTTCCTGGGCCCTTCAAATGATGCATGCTATACTGACTTTTGTTTTAAAACTCTTTGAGGTTAATTGAGTGGATATGAAGTGTAAGCCAGGCTAAAATTGCCTGCCCTGTAAATTGTAAAGCACTAATCCTCTGGATTTAATTTAAGGCTCTCCTATTTCATGCATCAGAGTAAATCATGTCATAGACAGTTTAAGGAAGGAAATACTAATAAAAAGACAAGTTAATTTTGGAAAGTTGAATGTAAATGTCTTTCAGTACAGACATAACCTGGGTTGGCTATGTACCAGCAAGAATAAAGGTTGTAAACCAAACAGATTGTATTGGTGTGGAAAGGAAACAAGTGGATGGTGCTAAACTCTAATTGTTAAACTTGCCTAATGAAGTTGAAATTTTTAATAATTAATTTCCATTACACATATAAAATATGTATTTAAAATATATATGTTAAAATATATTTAATGGTTACATGATTGGCCTGGGAAAAACTCCTTGAAAATTATGGATATATCCTTGGTTCATGTTCTCCTAGGCCTCACAGCCTCATGGTGTTATATGGTACCTTATGTTTTTCCAGGCCTCACAGCTAAAGAATGTGACATCACATACCCTTGTTAAGAGCTACAAGATAACAGGAGCCTGGCACAATTGATGTGTATTACTCCCATCGCATTCCTTTCAGAAGTGCAAAATACCTAGTGTCTAACAGACTTGAGTTATAGTACCCAATTGCCTTCCTCCTCTAATTAAGTTTTGAGCTTAGGTTTCTATTCGTTGGAATTTGTGATTTCCTGTAAACCAGGTGGTATTTTGTTGATACGCATGCTCAGATTCACGCTGTTTGGTAACTTTCCACACACTGCTCCCCCTTTGCTGTAGTTACCCCTCCCTGCTAAATCTGCTTAATAAAGGAGACTGTTGCGATCTGTTCGGGGACACAACATCACCCCAGGCACTTCGTGCTTTCTCATCTTTAGAAACTTCTTGTGTGGTGTCTCTTATTTGGCTTCTTTCGTCCTTGCGAGGACCCCCTAAATTGTCTCGGCGAGGGCTGAGACTCGTTCCTCGGGAACCCAGGACAACATCAGCAGGGAACCTCGGACAACGAGTAAAGTGCTGTAGACTTGCTGCAGCATCTGGGGGCTCGTCCGCGAACCTGTTGAGTTGTCCAGAGGCGCGACCATTGGCTAGTGGTGCGTCACCTTCACCCTCATTGCTTACCCGTCCGGACGCGACAAAGTGCACACGTAAGTAATGGGCTCCTCAAACTCAAGGGACTCGTCAATGCATAGGGATGAGCTCTATTCTCTGGTGAAGAAGGCTAATTGTTTGCAAAAGGTTAATGGCACCACTATCTATCCTCTTTCTAAGAAATCTCTTACCTCTTTTCTATCCTATATTCATGAGAAGTGCCCTGTCTATCCGAAGGAAGGCTCCCTTAAGAAGGCCATCTGGCTGCGTGTGGGAAAATTCCTCTATGAACACCCTAGAGCTCCGCCTGATATCCTAGTGACTTGGCGGGCCGTTATGGCTGCTCTTGGCATCCTCTATCCTAACTCTCCTTCTACTGATTCTGCTGCTCCGCTCTCTTCTAATACGGAGGAATCCTTGCCAAAGATCTCTCCACCTCCGTATGAGTCTCCTACTGTCCCTGAAGTTGCCTCTGCTCCCCCAGCAGACACAGCTCTTTCTGCTCCTGCAGCGTCTTTCCCTCCTTCGGAGGATACAGATGCGGCTGCAGGAACTTTTTCTGCCTTGGTTGCTTCTTCCTCTCTTTCTCTAAAAACTGAACCTCCGCTTTCAGCTTACCCTATGACTATCCCTCCGGGGGGGGGTGCTGGACTCCATGAGAACATCAATGTGCGGATGCTTAAAAATTTAAAAGAAGCTGTTACTTCCTACGGAATTCACTCTCCGTATGTAATGGGATTGCTTGATTCTCTGATGGATACTAATATTGTGATGTTATTGTATGATTGGAAGTCTTTATTTTCCATGTTATTAACACCTGCCCAATTTGTCATCTGGTCTTCTGAATATAATAAATTGGCAGATGCTGAGATCTTACGAGGCTTGCCTGGTGCAGTCTTGGCTGATCATATAAAGGGGACTGGGCAATTTACAACCTTGGTCCAGCAGCAAAATTGCCCGCGCCGTGCCTTTGCAATCATCCGCCTTTGTGCCATGGGAGCGTTAAAGCAGGTGGATGATGCAGACGGCCAAGCCTATCAAACCTTTTTGAAAGTTATTCAAGAACCTTCTGAGCCTTATACTACCTTTATAAACCGGCTCCAAACAGCACTGGAAAGACAAATTCAAAATCAGGCTGCTCGCCAGGAGCTTTTGATAAAATTGGCTTTTGAACATGCTAATGAGGATTGTAAGAAAGTACTTCAGCCCTTGTCTGGGAAACCAGGTGTTACTCTTGCTGAGTTTTTGCAGGCTTGTCGTGTGGTGGGAACTACTTCTCATAATATGTCTGCTCTTGCAGCCGCTATAACTTCTTCCATGCCTGCCTCTAATACTCAAGTTTTTCCTGTTGTTAAGCATGGTAATTGTTTTAATTGTGGAAAGCCTGGTCATTTCAAGAGTCAATGTCGTTTTCCGGCGGGAGGAGCTCAGCGCGGGCGCGCCCGGGGTCCTCCCCCCCAACCCACTCCTGCAAAACCAAGAACTGTTTGCCCACGATGCCGTAAAGGCTTTCACTGGGCTAGCAACTGCCCTCAGGGTCCTTCTCAAACTGAGCAGGGAAACTAATTAAGGGGCGTTCAGCTAGCCCCACTTCAAAGGCTGATTTACAAGCTGTTCCACTAATCCATCTCTTGCTTTTCCTGTTTACCTTTCTGAAGATTTTGTTTATGATGACCCTGGTTCTGTCTTCACCATGCCCTTAAAAGTTTCTCTTCTTGCTCCACTCCCTTCAGACGTTCCTGTTCTTTTGTTTCCCAACTCTTCTCTTACCCTTGAAGGTGTTATTGCTGCACCTTTTCTGCATAATTCAGACTCTTTAAAAAACATTTCTCTGGCTGCGATCGGTGATCGATGCTTTTCTCTAAGGGCTGAAACTGTTGTTGCTACTCTCATTCTCTTGCCTCCACCTGATCATCCTTCTCTCTTTGCTCTCCAACAGCCTGTGCAAAATGCCAAGCCAATAATTTCCATTCTTCTCAACGGCCGCACCTTCTCAGGTCTTATTGACACGGGCGCGGATGTTTCAGTGATTCGCACAGCTGAATGGCCCCCCTCCTGGCCTCTCTCTGACGCTTCTACTGTTCAAGGTGTGGGTGGTGCTCAGGCTGCTAAGGTTAGCACCTCTTGGTTGTCTGCTTCTACCCCCCACTCCTCTATCACTGCTCTCCTTCGACCTTTCATCCTGCCCTTGCATACTAATTTGTGGGGACGGGATCTCTTGTCTCAACTTCATGCTACTCTAACTATCCCTTGAATTCATACTATGTCTTGTTTTGAAATCTCCTATCCCTGTGTGGGTGGATCAATGGCCCATGTCACAGGAAAAGGTTATAGTCCTGCAGGATTTAGTGGCTCAACAACTGCAAGAGGGACATCTTGAATTTTCAACTAGCCCTTATAATACTCCTGTCTTTGTAATCAAAAGAAAAATGGGAAATACTGCAGGATTTGAGAAAAATTAATGCCATAATTCAGCCTATGGGACCTTTACAATGTGGTCTCCCCAACCCAAACTTAATTCCTCACAATTATGACTTGGTAGTAATAGATTTGAAGGATTGTTTCTTTTCTATTCCTTTGGCTCCTGCTGACAGAATTCTTTTTGCATTCACCATTCCTCAACTTAACAATTCAAGGCCTACTACTAGATATCAATGGAAGGCCCTTCCTCAAGGCATGATAAATTCTCCCACAATGTGCCAATATTATGTTGATAAGGCCCTACAGCCTTATCGTGATGCATATCCTACCTTCTTGGTTTACCATTACATGGATGATATTTTAATTGCAGCAGATGGTCCAAAAGGCACTGTTTCTCAAACTCTTACTTTTCTGTATACTATTTTGGCTCGATCTGGTCTTCATGTTGCTCCTGAAAAAGTCCAAACCCAGTATCCTATGCAGTATTTGGGTCATAAGCTCATGGCATCTGCTGCCACGCCTGTTCTCCCTACATTACATCTCCCAGACAAAACCACACTTGTTCAACTCCAACAGTATCTGGGAACCCTTAATTGGGCCAGACCTTATCTCTCAGTTTCAACTCATGTTCTATCTCCTCTTTTTTCTGCTCTAGTAGGTCTTAAACATCCTTCAGACACTGTTGTCTTAACACAAGATCAAAAGACTGCTTTGTCTTTAGTAAATACTGCTCTCACCCAGAGATGGGTCGACAGAGCTTTGCCTAATGAGCCTCTTTTGTTTGCTATCCTACCTACTCCTTCTCTTTTGACTGCTGTCATTTTTCAATTAACTGATGGAAAGAAAATGCACATTTTAGAATGGATACATTTGGCACACACTCCTAAGGCTTCAATCACCACTAAAGCCTTACAAATAGCTCTTCTCTTGGAAAAAGGGAGGAGACGTACAAAGGCTCTTATGGGTATAGAATTCAGTACTCTGTATGTGCCTTTTAAATTAAGTCAATGGGAATCCTTGTTTCAAACATCAGATGCATTGCAAAATGCTTTGGAGGATTGGAATGGTATTCTCTCATGCCATCTTCCTCCTGATCCTCGATTACAAATTTTAAAAACTGTTCCCATTCTTTTTTCAACTCC
Organism: Naja naja; assembly: GCA_009733165.1. Lineage (NCBI taxonomy): Eukaryota > Metazoa > Chordata > Lepidosauria > Squamata > Elapidae > Naja > Naja naja. The sequence goes on along the minus strand of CM019149.1, from coordinate 268,835,877 downwards.
TGTAAGTTCCTCTCCCATCAAAGATGCCCTCACTGTGTTCACAGATGGCTCAAAATCTATAGGTGCCTGTGTCTGGCAGGTTAAAGGACAGGACAATTGGCAGACTCGTACTACCTCAGCTCAGTCTTCTGCCCAACAAGCAGAATTGTCTGCCTTCAATCTTGCTCTTTCAATATTTCCCAATCAGCCCCTTAACATTATTACAGATAGTCTGTATGTTTCACATCTGGTCTCTTGTATATATGATGCTTACATTTCTCCCTCAACCCCTGTCCCTTTAATGAGACTTTTTTTACAGCTCCAGGATTTTTTACATCTCCGTGCTCATCCACTGTTTGTAGCACATATTAGAAGTCATCAACATCTTCCTGGATTTTTATCAGAAGGAAATCATATGGCAGATGAGGCATGTAAAACCAACCCGTCCTCCTGTCTGTATACCTTAACAGCAGGAGAAAGCCATGACTATTTTCATCAGAACAAAAGGCTCTTGTCAAGCAATTTGGTATTACCCATCAAGAAGCCTCTGCCATAATTCAGCAATGTCCAACATGCAGTCTACAGGCATCTGCTATCCCACAAGGGGTCAACCCCAGGGGTACTAGTGCTTGTGAGACATGGCAAATGGATGTAACTCAATATCCATCCTTTGCCCCTTGGAAATTCATTCATGTTTCCATTGATACGTATTCAGGTTTCATCATGGCAACTTTGCAAAGGGTGAAACCGCAAAACAAGTTATTAATCATTGTATTCGGACTTTCGTAACGTTGGGATGTCCAAAAACTCTAAAAACTGACAATGGACCAGCTTATACGAGCTCTGCCTTTGCACAATTTTGCCATCGCTGGTCATTAATCCATAAATTCGGCATTCCTTTCAATAGCCAAGGCCAGGCCATTATAGAGAGGGCAAATTTGACTCTTAAACGGGCCTTGGACAGACACTTGGGGTCAAAAGGCATCAGCCCCCCCGACACTCCCGGCGTTGCAAAATGTATTAAATGTTAGCTTGTATTCATTGAATTTTCTTAACCTCACTGGATCTCCTGCCTCCACTGCTGCCTCGAGACATTTCTCCACTCCTCCCCTCCCCTCTTCTCGTCCTCTGGTTTATTACAGGCATCTTCCAGATCCAGCTTGGAAAGGTCCAGCTCAACTGATCACTTGGGGAAGAGGCTACGCAGCAGTTCAATTGCCTGATCGAGTTTTGTGGGTTCCAGCTCGCTGTGTCCGCCCCTGTCTTCTCGATCAACAAAAAAAGAAAGATGAAGATCCTTCTGATCCTATCCCTGATCTCTCTTGCCTCTTCTGTCTCTAATGCCTCTTCCTCTCTTCCTAAATGTACTTTCCTTGAACGTTTAAGTGCTTATATAAGAGTTCCTCATTGTAGAGTGCAAACCCCTCTTGGGGGTCGTGTGGAACTTGTTTGCAGACAACGCCATCCCTTCCTGCATCCAGCTCAGTGGACTTGGCTAAAGAATGGATATCCTATCCATCCCTCTAACAATACTTACATTATATCCTCTCCCTGTTCCACTTCTCTGTTAATTTTTAACATTTCATCTGAAGACTACGGCTCTTATGCATGCTCCCTGTTTTTCCCAAAGCAAAAAAGATCTTTTGATATGAAAGTTTCCCTTCTCTCCTTGCCTTTCTCCCATGTTTCTACCCCTGCAGCTCTCCGCTTGCGGCGCTCCTATTCCAGCATACAGCAGAACCTGCATCGTCCCGCTAATTATACTTGGACTATTTTTGACTTCCAAGGAAGCATCCTTCATTCCATCTCTAATCGAACTCTGTGGCCTTGGTTTCCTACACTTTCCTTTGACTTTGCTGAAATGCTGGTCGGCGCCCATGGATTTAAACATAAAACAAAATGTGAACCTTCCCCTCGGGATGTCTGGAGCATTGGTCCAGGCTTGTATATCTGCCCAGGACATCTTACTGATCTCTCCCACCTAGATGAATGTGGAACCATCTCTGATTGGTATTGCAAGTCCTGGCAATGTGTGTCAACTGGAAAAATTTGGTGGACTGCTCCCTATACTACTGACTATATCAAAGCTGTACTAGGCCCTGATAACAATTTGCCTTGGCATTCCTGCTCCAATTGGGCCTGCTGCGGCGTTAGCCTTAACCCTATGACTGTTACTTTTACATCTCACGGAAGAAATCTTCCAATTACTGAATGGTTTAATGGTAAAAATGGGGGAAGGATGAACGATAAGTCCACATCCAGTCATCCAGGTAATATGTTCATAATCCGTCTATCCATGTCCTTAGAAACATCCCCACCTGTGGGCCCAAACAAACAAGTCAACTCGCCCTTTTTAAAGCCCTTGACTAAAAGAAACAACCCATTGGTGTCCTTGGTCTCCTCTGCGCATGATGCCCTTGTGGCAGCCCATGCTTTTCCTAACAATGATAGTAAGTGTTGGCTATGTTTGTCTTCTCAACCCCTTTTTATGAGGCCATAGGTTCTGCCTTACCTTTTGCCAATAGTACCTCAGATGCTGCTTGCAGGTGGTCTAACTCTTCTATAACGGTATCCTCAATTGAAGGTCAAGGTTGTTGCCTTGGGTATGTACTCTCTAACTTTTCTCACTTTTGCATCAATGCCACCTCAGATGCCTATATTTTCTGCACTATCTATTTACCAAAAGAAAGGCTAGGGTTTAACGCTGAAGGGTGGGCTGTTATGTACACTACTCTATCGACTGCAAACCTTTTCAAACGTTTACACGGTCAGTTTTTTATTCCTTCCAATGGCTCTATTTGGGCCTGCTCTACAGGTGCTACTGCATGTGTCAGTGGTGACATTTTACACACACAAAGAGCTTTTTGCATTCAGGTTTATCTTCTCCCTAAAATGTCTGTTTTTCCAACAATGTATTCCTTTCTCGCATGGAAACACTCAGTACTTTCCACGAACCAAACGGGAAATGGTTACTACCATGACCCTGGCCCTTCTCCTGGGCCTAGGAGCCGCTGGTGCGGCTACAGGGATCAGGCATGATCGTGGCTGACCAAAACATCCGCAAACTCAGTGCTGAGATAGATGATGACCTCGAACGCATTGAGCAATCTATGGTTGCCCTCCAAAAATCCCTCACCTCTCTTTCCGAAGTAGTCCTGCAAAATAGAAGGGCTTGGACTTGCTATTCCTTAAACAGGGCTCTGTGTGTGCCTTGAAAGAGGAATGTTGTTTTACACCGACAGCTGGGCATTGTGCTCCGATCCCAAAATAGAAGGGCGTTGCTTCCACACTTGGTACCTTGAATTTGTTTCCTTGCAGCTGATTTGTTGTCTTGGCAGTTCTGGCCCATGTGAGAGTTCTAGCTTTCTTGAAACACCGACTAAATGGTATTAGTGATGATGTCCTCTTGCTAAAGCACACTGTTGAAAATGAATTCAAACAACCTCTTTTAGAATTAGCCTCTGAGTCTGATGAAGACTCTGAATCAGAAACTTTTCCTTTGGAAAAGCGTACTGGCTCCCTGCGGGATCTCCCGGAGGGGGGATTCCCTGGGGATGTCTTAGCTTTAGAAGGTTATTAACCATCTTAAAAAAAATAAAAACAGAGGAGATATGGATATATCCTTGGTTCATGTTCTCCTAGGCCTCACAGCCTCATGGTGTTATATGGTACCTTATGTTTTTCCAGGCCTCACAGCTAAAGAATGTGACATCACATACCCTTGTTAAGAGCTACAAGATAACAGGAGCCTGGCACAATTGATGTGTATTACTCCCATCGCATTCCTTTCAGAAGTGCAAAATACCTAGTGTCTAACAGACTTGAGTTATAGTACCCAATTGCCTTCCTCCTCTAATTAAGTTTTGAGCTTAGGTTTCTATTCGTTGGAATTTGTGATTTCCTGTAAACCAGGTGGTATTTTGTTGATACGCATGCTCAGATTCACGCTGTTTGGTAACTTTCCACACACTGCTCCCCCCTTTGCTGTAGTTACCCCTCCCTGCTAAATCTGCTTAATAAAGGAGACTGTTGCGATCTGTTCGGGGGACACAACATCACCCCAGGCACTTCGTGCTTTCTCATCTTTAGAAACTTCTTGTGTGGTGTCTCTTATTTGGCTTCTTTCGTCCTTGCGAGGACCCCCTAAATTGTCTCGGCGAGGGCTGAGACTCGTTCCTGCGGGAACCCAGGACAACATCAGCAGGGAACCTCGGACAACGAGTAAAGTGCTGTAGACTTGCTGCAGCAGAAAATATCTTAAGACTTATAAATAGTTGTCCAAGTTCAAAAAGTCGCATGGCAATAATACTATATATGCATCAAGTATGCACGACTACTATAGTCATAGCTATAGGCAGAAATAGGGTGATCTGTAACTAGGGTGTACTAAAGAGGGCATAATTGTACTCTACTGATCAAGCTGAAGGTTTATAAAGCCAGTAAAGTTATGTTTTATTAATGTGATACTATTTATGTACCTGCTGTTTAATCCAACTACATAATGAAGGGAGACAAACTAAATTAGCTCCATTCCCTTTGTAAGTGTGTCATAGTTTGTTTGTTTGTTTTTTTGTTTAATTCACATTTATATGCCACCCTTCTCCAGAGACTCAGGACAGCTTACAATCTTTGGAGCACAACCCAATGTGCCTGCTTATTACTAGAGCTTTTTGCCTCCCCCCCAGCGGCATTTTTACAAAGTCAGCTTATTGCCCCCAACAATCTTGGGTCCTCAATTTACCTACCCCAAGAGGATGGAAGGCTGAGTCAACCTTGAGCCTGGTGGGATTCGAGCCTGCACTAATTGCAGGCAGCTGGAGCTAAGTGCTAGGTGTTTAACAGCCTGCACCACCAAGGCTCCAAGTTTACACTTGGATATACAAAAAGGATGGCTTGTATCACCATACTAAATTTGACTTCTTTCCTGTTTTGACCTCCCCATGCATAAATGTCATTCCAGGTGATAAATGGATTCAGGCTGACAGAACCCTGTCTTCTCTAATTATGTAGCTGCATAATTATAACTGCAACAGCAGTTGCATCAATATTATTTAACTTCATCCACCTATAAAAGCCAAATGGTTTTCTAAAAACCATTTTCTAATGGTTTTTTAGAATCTAGTTGAATCTAATGCATACTTTGTAAGTATAAATAGAGACAGGGATTAGACTAGACTACATTAGAGTTGCAGGAATATCTCACAATAATTAATTCATACTGAAACCTATCATGCATATTTTAGCAGCAGTAGAACGGGGTGACTTTGGGCCAACATTCTCTCTCAGCACAACACATCAGATAGGGTTGTTGTTATAGAAAAAGGAAGGTGTGTTGGATATGTTGGAACCTTGAGTTATTTGTAAAAATAATAAAGGTGGGATACAAATAAATCAGGAGTATCAAACTCGCAGCATCATGTTGTCGTCACATGACATACCATGATTTTTCCCCCTTCATTAAAACCAGAGGTGGGTGTGGCCAGCACATGATGCATCAGGCCCGTGGTCCATGTGTTTGACACCCCTGAAATAAATAAACTTTCCTTGGGTAGCATTTTTTAAAAGTTATGTGACTACTATACACAGCTTTCTTAGCAAGCCTCCATACCTTTGTAGTATCTTTGAAATTTAATGAATATTATTATTATAATGACCCTCTGCCAATTGCTAGAAGGAGCATAGTCCTAAACTTGGTATTTTCTTGGAAAGAAATGTGAGAAAGGTCATCCCATTGCTATGATGAAGCGTATTTTGTTTTCTTTGTATCATATTAGATTGAACTATTTCTGAAACTCTAGACTGATTTGTAAACAGAATTAATGGCTCCCTGCACATTCCTGGTATAGAAGAGCATTCATTTTTCCCTTTGATGAAATAATAATGAAAATAATTCAGGGAGAGAAGTTGTTTTGTGTTGAAAGGATTGTGCTGAAAAGATGAACTAATGGGCATGAAATGTTAAGTACAAACACAGAAACATGGAACCAACAATATTGCCACTGTGTCACAGTTCTCCTTATCCATTAAAAAAGCCCTCACTTTAATACTAGTGAAGCTGTCTGGATATTTTCAGGTTTTCTATTTAGTTTACTCAGACAATAAAACTTCTTTAATAATTGGTTAAGCAGGGAGAAATGGTTTTTGGGTTAATAATGTTCCTGATATACCTTGAAGTCACTTATTCTTTGAATTAATGAGATGGAACAAAGTGCTGGAATCAGCAATAGGAGTAAATATGGTACATCAATCTGAAAGGAAGCTGAATGAGTCTTTGAGAAAAAAAGAATAAGTGCAAAGATATAATTAGTCATTTTAATATGGTGTCTAAATGATGTGAACTTAAATGGTATACCCCTGGGTGCGCTACTTCTATTCTTCTAAGTAAATACTGCTGTCTTATTCATATTTGTAAGATCATGTTATGTACCTAAAACTTTATATATATCAGGCCAGAAAGTGAGAGAATAAGAATTTTAGTCTTGCCACATGAATAAAGTCAGTTGTAATGATCCTGGGCCAGACACTCTTTCTCAGCCATGGGAAATGGGTAATGGCAAACCATTTCTGAAAATCCTTGCCAAGATAAGAGCAGGGACTAGTCTGAAAACTTGACTCAGAATTCAGAAGTAGGCCTGCATTCACACATATGAAACATACACATACATATATACATACCATGTACTTCCTTAGTTAAATTATCAAATTAGGCAGTAGTAGTGTACAATATATAATAATATAAAAAGAAAGGGTGCAATGCAATTGTGCTTTCTAATTCTAAAATCAACAATTAACACATAGATTTATTCACAGTTCCACAAGGTAGTATGACCCTAGAACAGTGGTGGCTTACCTTTTTGGCACCGAAAAAGTGCCGAAACAGGAGTGTGTGCACGCGCATGTGCCAGAAACCTGAAGAGTAGCCCCCTGACGCACATGCACAGGAGCACCGAAAACTGGAGCTTAGCCTTGGAGGTGGTCTAGTTCTAGTCCAGTGGTCACCAACCGGTGGGCCATGGACCACTGGTGGCCCATGAGAAAATGTTGGTAGTCTGCAGAGAAATGTCCCCCCTAAAGAACCCCCGCAAAGCAATTCATCCAGGCTATGCAGGAACAAAAGGCTGTGCTGCCCACATGGCCCACCCACCCGCTGGCCCCTACCCTTCAGCTGAGTGCAAGCCTTACCTTGAGTAGAGCCATGTGAGCTGGAACTGGAAGGTAAAACTAATGGCAGGGGAGGGAAATCCACCCCGGATGGCTTGCTGACATTGGTGGGAAAGTAGGTCCCATATTCCAGAGCTGCAGTAGTCACAGGACTGTCCCTTTGATCATCCCAGAGCAGCTGCTCCTCCACCCGGGTGCACCAGCCTGACATGGACTGGGGGAGCCTGACATGGACTGTTGGATATGACCCATGTCAATATCTTTTTGTCTCCTGAGCTTGTCTCCTGGGTTTTGGCTATTCCTGCCAACTTTGTTGACTGCCTTGCTGAGGTCTAAGTATACTATAACCACAACATTTTACTGGTCTACTAATGTAGTCATTTTGTCAAAAAATGAAATAAGATTGGCTTGGCATGATCTGTTTTTTAATAAGCCTAAGCTGACTTCTAGTTATAACTTTATTTATGTTTAGATGTTCGCAGACATATTTTTAAATTATGTTTCCCAGCATCTTCCCAGATTTGATATTAAGCTGATTGATTAGTAATTTCCTGGCTCTTTTTTTCCCCATGACATTGAGGCTTATGCTTAATTTCACATATCATATGCCTTAACTAGGAAAAAGATAGGAATAACCTGCAAATTTTTCAGGCTATAAGCCAAGCTGCCAGGTTAAATTACATTATTAGGAGATAAGATACTTACTTAACATAACTGGTATAAGATGATAAAATATACAGCTGCATGCACTATTGTTGCCAACAGAAAATCTCCAACACACACACACACACACACACATGCAACTTAGCTTTATTTCATTTATATTTTTGTCATAAAGAATGATCTGTCTGAAATATTAACATTCATGTAAAATTCCTAGCTTCCCCACCCCTTTAATGTGCAGATTGACATCGTTTTATATTTGAAATTTTTAATCAAACTACGTGAAAAATGCTGGGTTTATTTCAAAATGTAATTTTCACTATTTTTCATATCTATCTGTCACTATATGGAAGATTAGTCAATTAGTATAAGTATCATGTGAATAGCAAGATACCGAGACAAAGAGACAAAATAAACTGGATAATATTTAGGATCTACCACGGCCTTCATTTCATTTCATTTCAATTTATTTATTTATTTATTTATTTATTTATTTATTTATTTATTTATTTATTTATTTATTTATTTTTGTATAAAGAATATTTTTACATTAGCTTGAAATTCTATAAGGATAGATGAAAGCTCTTTTTCTATTTCCAAATCTATTATTCCCTGTAGGAAAGCTATTGCTTTTTAAATGGTCTTTTAACACAGTAATTCAACGTTAATGCCCCAGGGTGAGGAAAGGAATATCAGTCCACAAAAGCTTTCCCCCCCCACAGATGTAATTTAAGCTAGATAAGATAATATCAAGCTGATGTTGAATGCACATTTCCTTTCTTTGTCCTATTTTCTTCCTTTGCATCGAATAGTTGATTCCTTAACTCAGTTAATTATTTACTTCATGTAAAGAATACAACACAGGTCATCTCAAGAGACCCAAAACAAGAGAGAAAAAGATGCTATGATGGGGAAGAAAAATTTTAGTCCATATAAATTCTCAAAATAAACATTGTCCAAACCAGGTACAACTTTGGATTCTTGCAGTCTGGATATTGCAAAAAAATTATCTGTGCTGGATGATTACCTTGACAGAAGGCAGTTGATTTTTGGCAGCCTTCCTTGTTGCCTGATTAACACCACAAATTTCTAGAGAAAATTCTCCAGATGACTTTTCCTGGATTATAAACATAGTAAAACAACCAAATATAATATTACATGAAAACCTATATATGCATGTCCTCCTTTGACTTAATATTTAATGGTGTTAATACAGTTAAGAATTAAGTTATTAGGAAACATATTTGCACTACTTATTACAAGATTTGATTAGCTCCCAATTTAGGAAATTGATTTAATTCAGATGCATCTGAGTTCACAGCTTTAACAGGGGAATCACTTTGATCTTATTTCAAAATGAATGAGACCTCTCCATGAGAAATCACAAAGTGTGGTACTCTTTTGTGTTTTTGATAAAAAGTCTGCTGTTTGCAGAGGTAGTTCCTTATTCCAATAGATGCTGACATTTTCAAATTCTAGAAAATGATTGTTTCCATTTCTAGGAACTGACAAATTGCTTCTTTTATTTCTTGGCAAAGAAGGTAAGATTTAATGGCTTCTTTTCATTTCATAGAGGTCAATAAACATTGCCAAATTTTAAATGGATAGATGGACTCTTTGTGGAAAAAGCATTCTTGTATTTAAGGGATGTTCAGAAAGACATTTACTTATTTTTTATATCTTTTACAAGGTGATATGTATGAATTGGTGTTAATAGTGGTGCGTCTAGCGAAGAAATCTGATAATGTTACATAAAGTTTGGTTGAAATGCATGTGCGTGTATGTATATACAACTCAACACAACTGCTGAGGAGGAATTTTTTAACCCTTTGGTATAATTTGCATGAATATAGTATAGAAATAGACTTAAGGTTCATATAGGCTGGGTGGAAATCAAATATACACTACATAGGTGAATAACAACAAGATATATAATTTGTGAGTGAAAACAAGGAAGATTGAAAGCTTGCATTGTTTTTCAGTGTCTTCTAGATGTTGAATAAAGTTCTCCCATGGTCATTTACTAAGGTTGTAGCTTCCTTTATCTAAAGCTATTAAGTAGTTAAATGTGATGGACATTTCTTTATCGTGGTTTGTAAGGAGAATGGGCGAAGATAAACCTGAATTCATTAATTAACTGCATTAGTATTTTAAGCCAGAATGATCTTGTCCCTTTTCAGTAAAGTATCAATGGCTCCACTTATCAGAAAAAAATTCAATGTATCAGAAAGAACATTTTATTCATGGCAAATCCCTACACATTGTAATGAAATATGGTTCTGTATTAATCTATTTATTGTTTTGTAGTTTTATTATTTTTGTCATGCTCTCCTTTGGTTTTTCTTTTTCTTTTTTGTTACTTTGTAGGAAGTTATTATCCACCCTCTCCTAGAAAAATGAAATGTCCTAGGAAATATTAAAAAGGCAGAATATTTCCCCTAAAACGAGTAGAAACTCAGAAACAGAAACTCACTTCAAAAGCAGAAACTCAGCCCCCACCTTTGCTAATGGGCCATTACTCTGGCCTAAACCAGCCTATTTTACATAACAAAGATCTCCAGGTAGAGCTATAGGAGTTGCCGAAAGCCCTTTTGTTACATCATCATCCAGTAAGGCTCAAGCAAGCTTGGGACTCAGGACATCCTACGAAGTTGCCCCTGCATGGCCCCATGGGAGTCTGACAACCAATCAGAATACAAGCTCAAATTCAAATCCCAATAGAGGGTATAAAACCCTGGCACACTCAGCATATCAGTCCTTTCTTCTTTTCCTTCATTTTGAAGCATGTGATTGTTCTTTTCACTTTGGAGCTCCAAGCCATGTGGTCTTGTCCACCATTAAACCATCTTTCCAAACAGTCTCCATGTTTCCAGTGTCTTTTTCCCCACTTGGAACTGAACCCAGAAGAATATTTCTTCCAACAATTTCAATAATTTTAAATTATTTTAACGGTTCTTAGTGATTGGGCTTGTTAGATTTAATCTTTTAAAAAAAATATTTATTGTTGAATTGTGTTTGGATTGTGTTTTAATTGTGAGCATGAGTCCTCGCAGAGAGGCGCATACAATAATAATAAATAAATAAATAAATAAATAAATAAATAAATAAATAAATAATAACAAAAGTATAATATTGCAGAAATCAAACTTCCAACTCTAGCATTTGTTTATATTTTCAGGTGTGGGTTTTTTTTCCTTGCACTTAGCTGAAATTATGATTTTATAAAAGTTAAGGGTCCACAATAACATGAAATTATTAAACATTCCTGTGGCTTTCTTACTTCTAGGTGTCAACTATGTCCTTAATCCTTTTCACCTTAAATTATTCTGTTGCATTTACCTTGGGTCTAATCCCAAAAAACCCACTAGAATACAACAGTAAATTAAAAACTGAGCAAAGAGTTTCAACAGTGTTAGTGACAGGCACTAACACTGAATATACTCTCTAGAAAGACTGACTTTGACCTTCTCTTTGCTACAACAGTTAATATCAAGTACTCAATACAAGGCTTTTATTGTCATTCATTTAACTGTCTCAACAGTCCATCTGCAGTAGAAATGCACAAATAGGGGGCATTTGAAATAGCCTTTGTCGATCAATCATAGCCCCAAAAGGCAACACCTGAAACTGCAGGCCAGGGCCATTAGGGGATAATAGAGTCAGCTTTTTTGCTTCATTCCTTCTTTAGGGACAAATCTGCAAGCTGTGATAGTCTATGGCCTGCAGATTTAGTAATTCAAGAAGCAGATGGAATCCTTAATTGTCAAAATGATTTACAAATAAATATTTCACTTACCTATACATAAAAGTCTGAGTTTCTCATGTGATGTTATCCTTGGAATTTTGTTACTTCATTTCATTTATTAGATTTATATCCTGCCTCTCTTCCCCCATCGGGGAACTCGAGGTGGCATACAACAAAGTAAAAACAGTTGCCTATACAATATAAAAATAAAAAGACTCATTCATATCGCCCAAACATACAAGAGGGAAGGAACAAAAGTCTCAATTCCATGCCTTCCGACAAAGCCAGGTCTTAACGGCTTTGTGGAAAGCAGGTAGATTGGGGATGGTTCTAATCTCCGCAGGGAGCATATTCCAGAGGGATGGTGCCGCCACAGAGAAGTCCCTAGCCCACGGGCCTGCCAGCCGACATTGTCTGGCCGACGGTATCCGGAGCAAGCCTTCCCTGTGGGATCTAACCGGGCGCTGGGAGGCATAAGTTAGCAGTAGGCGGTCTCGAAGGTATCCCGCTCCTAAGCCATGAAGGTCTTTAAAAGTTGTCACTAGCACCTTGAATTGCACCTGGAAGACCACTGGTAACCAATGCAGCTCGCAGAGGATAGGTGTTATATGGGCCCCCCTAGGTGCACCCATGATCACTTGCGCGGCCACATTCTGCACCAGCTGAAGTCTCCGAGTGCTCTTCAAGGGCAGCCCCATGTAGAGCGCATTGCAGTAATCCAATCAAGAGGTGATAAGGGCATGAGCGACCGTGTGTAAAGTGCCTCGGTCCAGGAAAGGCCGCAACTGATACAACAGGCGAACCTGTGCAAAGGCCCTTCTGGTCACAGCCATAAGGTGGTGGTCAAATTGTAGTTGTGGATCCAGAAGGACCCCCAAGTTGCGAACTCGTTCTGAGGGGAGCAATTTCTCTCCCCCCTGTACCAAAGTTGGATAATCAACTGAAGCCCGAGGGGGCAGGACCCACAGCTACTCGGTCTTATCAGGGTTGAGTCTGAGCCAGTTAGTCCCCATCCAGACTCTCACAGCCTCCAAGCACTGGGACATCACCTCCACGGCTTCACTAGATTGACCGGGAACAGAGATGTAAAACTGGGTATCATCATGTACTGATGATACCCGACCCCGTGTTGACTTTCAGATTTGACCCAAGAAAAAGAACGGATTTTCTTACAACTAAGCACACTAGCATGCCTACTGTCCCTGTCTTACTGTCTCCATTTATATGTATTTACTCCCTTGTTTATGTTCATATTTATACTTGTTATCTTGTACATGTTTGACAAATGGAACAATAACATTCATATCAGAGTTTCTCCCTGAAACTTCATTTAAATAATATTTGTTGCAGGTACAAAACATGCTGAATACATGCCAATTCAGTATCACCTTACTTTGTGGAAGATAATATAAGTTTCCATAGGAAATCACTATATTAGTTATAATTATCCTGCATAAGATGTGACAGGCCTCTCTGGAAATAAGGTCCTGCATCTGATTTATTCTATAGTAAATGTCCAGCAACCTTGTGGGCATCCAAAAGAGAGATGGCAAGACACCATCAATAAAGATATGCAAGCTGTGGGCCTGCGCCCTGGAGATGCAGCTGACCATACAAAAGTGGCATTCAATGATCCAAAAAGTAGAACCTGCACCTGCGGGAATATGCTAGGAAGAAGAGGATCTGATTTATCCTATAGGCCAAGTCAAAATGGTAATAAAGAGTCATCCAGTGACTGGATGGGACAGAGCTTGCTCATAGCAATTCACTGGAAGATTCTGTTATCACACCTAATTTCAATAAAATATAACTTTGGCCTTCAGAGGGACTCTGTTTCCTGATCTGATCTACTCTGAAAGACTGACATTCATTGACTACTGTTTCCTTTCAGCCACTGTCCCCTCCACAATCATCCTTGCATCTTTCCATCCTAATGAGGAATATAGAAATGGCCCTGAAGAAGAATTCAGCAGCTATAATCAAAGCATTAGCTTACCCTAGATAGGCAGGAGGAAGGTGAAGAAAAAAGTCAAGCAAGATTGTATAAAAGAAGAAAAAGAAAATCTCTGTCAAGTTTTCAAGGTTTTGTTATACCCTGTAACAATAGAGGTCCCACAGGTCTTGTGGTGTCTTCTTTTCTGACCTGCTCTATCTCAAAAGGCTGACTTTTACTTTCCCAGTTGTTTGCACACATGAATGCTTTCATCCTATACTTCCACATCATCTTCTTTGACACTAATGCAGAGCCTTTCTTTTTCTTTTTTTCCCCCTTAGGGCACCACTTAGCTCTGATGTTATAATAATCAAAGTAATTGGAAACACTTTGTCCTTTGTTTCTACATACCTATAAAATCCATGGAAACTTTGTAGCAAAGAAGAACTGATATCTCATTTCAGACAAACAAAGGAACAAGTTAACAGCAACTTAAAAATGAAAAGAGAAGGGAAGGACATAATATTTTGGGTAGGAGATGAGAAAGCAAAGAGAAAATGCTTCACCCAGCCTGAGCAGAAACCAAAAGGTTTCCAATTTAAGGATGTAAGATTTGAGAGGAGCTTGATGCAGTACCTCTCTATCCTGGATATGAGACTGTCTTCAACTCTTTGCTTCTCTCTCTAGTTCTAGATCTATCTTTTACATTCATTCTAGATCTTTATCCCAGAGACAATATAGCCAATCAGCAGTCCAGAGGAAGTGGCTGCAGAGTGCAGCAACCAACTGCTGGAATGGAAGGTGTTATGTATGTAGGTTTGAATGTTATTGGTTTAGTTTGAATTGTTCTTGTAAAATGTCAAAAATTGGTTTGTCTGAAACTGACGGCTGCTGGCTATAAGTAGCAGCCGTAGCCCAGCCAAGTTGGGTCCGTTCGAGCTGTAGTCACTAAATAAACTCTTCACTGAAGCTCTTCACGTCTGACTCTTCATGCAAACATAACACTGGCAACGAGGATGGGATCTCCCTGAAGAAGAAGGCAACGCAGAAGACAAGCAGAAGAGCAAGATGGCTGCGCTGAACACCCCCCCAGCTCCGTTCGATCCGGCGGTAGAAGACTGGGAATCGTATGCGGATCGCTTCCAAATGTATTTGGAAGGAAACGACCTTGCCGACATCTCCGAGAAGCGGAAGAGGGCGGTCTTTCTTACGCACTGCGGTCCGGCAGTCTTCAAGATGGCGAAGGCATTGGCGGGAGCTGCAGATGTGAAGGTAATGGAATGGCCTGATTTAGAAAAGCTTTTAAGAGCCCATTACGCCCCACAAGTATTGTGCCTCATTAAGAGACACGAGTTTTACCGTCGGGATCAAGGGGAAAGCGAAAACGTTAACGACTTCGTGGCAAGCTTAAGATACATTGGGGGTGCATGCGAGTTTAACAGCTTGGAGGAGGCCATGCACGATCGGTTTGTCCTAGGCCTCAAAGACAAGGTGCTTCAGAGCAAATTGTTATTAAAACCTAAGATCACGTTGAAGGAGGCCATAGAAGAGGCCTCCTCAGCAGAAGCCACTAAGTCCTCAGCAGCAGCCATGAAGAAAATTAACAAGGCCTCAAGCCGTTCTGATGTGGAAAAATCCACAACAACCCATTGCGAGCAAATAGATTCTGATTCAGAGTGTAGTGAGGTGGAGGAAGGAATTTATAGACTCAGAATGGAGAAGAAAAGGAAAGACCTTGGAAGAAAGAGGCAAGACTTTTATTGCAGAGGCTGTGGGGGCACCCCGCACTGAATGCAAGTTTTTAGACACCATCTGCCTACGTTGTGAGAAAAGGGGTCACCTAGCAAGAGTCTGCAAATCATCCAGAACTCCACCTAGTAGGAAGAAATTTCCTGAGAAAGAATTCAAGCCCAACAACTTCAGTGAGAAAATGGGGCACAACTCAGAAGCAAATGGGAAGAATGAAACTCATCAAACAGTCACCATTGGTCATTCTTCACCCTTAAGAAGCAGAAAAGTACATGTGAAGGTACTAATTGAAGGAAGGCCTTGCCAAATGGAAGTAGACTCAGGCTCCTATTTATCTATATTGTCATGGGACACTATTCACAGGCTACTTCCCAACATTCAGAAGAAACATTTCCAGAAGCAAGCACTGACTCTTAAAGACTACCAAGGGAACAAGATTCCAGTAGTTGGAACAAGAGAATTCAACGTGAAGTTCAAAGGCCGCACCAAACGTTTGCCCCTGACCATCGTGGACAAGGATCGCCCAAGCTTGCTGGGACTTGAGTGGTTCAAGCCACTAGGCATCGAGGTGACTGGCATCAATCACGTGAGCAACTCTGAATGGGAGGAGGCCTTGAAGTCTGAGTTTCCAGAGGTCTTCAGCGAAGGATTGGGCAAGTATATGGGGACCCCTATCACTTTCAACCTAGATCCCAGGGTGCCACCAATTCATTTAAAGCCCAGAAGGGTCCCATTTTCTTTAAAGGAAAAAATTG
Organism: Naja naja; assembly: GCA_009733165.1. Lineage (NCBI taxonomy): Eukaryota > Metazoa > Chordata > Lepidosauria > Squamata > Elapidae > Naja > Naja naja. Next base: position 268,819,892 of record CM019149.1, on the reverse strand, counting down.
ATGCACAATTAGACAAATTAATAGCTCAAGGGGTTTTAGAGCCCACTGACCACTCCAGATGGGAGACACCCATAGTCACACCAGTCAAGTCTGATGGGTCAGTAAGAATCTGTGGAGACTATAAGGGGACACTCAACCATGCGCTGCAGCAGAGCGCATACCCAGTTCCAGTGGTGCATCATCTGTTACATTCACTTGGCAGGGGTACAGTCTTTGCCAAATTGGATCTGGCCCAGGCATATCAACAACTAACAGTTGATGATGCCACTGCAGAGGCCCAAACCATTGTGACTCATAGAGGTGCCTTCAAATGTAAAAGGTTACAGTTTGGAGTAAGTGTGGCACCAGGCATCTTCCAAAGCCTTATGGAAAGGATGCTCCAAGGACTGCCAGGGGTAGTGCCTTACTTTGATGATGTGTTAATCTCTGCTGAAAATGACACTCAGTTACAAGAAAGACTCAGAGAAGTCCTTACCAGGTTCAGGGAAGCGGGGTTAAAAGTCAAGGAAGAAAAATGCACTCTTAAAACTGACAGGGTGGAGTTCCTGGGCTATATGATTGACAAGCATGGCATCCACCCTACAGATGCCAAGGTTCAAGCAATCAAAGAAGCTCCTAGACCTAAATGCAAAACAGATTTGCAAGCCTTCCTTGGACTCATTAACTTTTATCACATGTTCCTACTTCAGAAGGCAACCATTGCTGAACCATTGCACAGATTACTTGATAAAAAATCTGTTTGGGTCTGGGGGAGGAAGGAACAATCAGCATTTAACAGTATTAAAAGACTAATCACGTCTGATGCTGTACTGATACAGTTCTCTGAGAATTTGCCTGTTGTACTGACTTGTGATGCATCTCCCTTTGGAGGGGGGGGTTTGAGCCACAGGCTTCCCAGCGGGAGAGAAGCCCATATTGCATTTTACTTTGACCAAAGCAGAGAGGCATTATAGCCAATTGGACAAGGAAGCATTGGCAATTGTTGTAGCTGTCAAGAAATTTCATGAGTATCTATATGGGAGAACATTTACCATTGTTACAGATCACAAACCTTTGTTAGGCATTGTGGCAGGAGATAAACCTACACCTACTATCCTGTCACCAAGAATGCTGAGGTGGACTGAATTTCTTGCTGCTTATTCTTACAAACTTATCCACAAGCCTGGCAAGGACATTGGACATGCTGATGCACTGAGTCGTTGCCCACTGCCTTGCCACAAGGAGGACTTTGAACCTGAAACACACACCTTTTTCCTAGAAACTGTTGCCAAGATTCCAGTGCACGCTGCTGAAATTGCCAGAGAGACTCCCAAAGACACTGTATTGGCTCCTGTTATAGGCTGGATTAAGAAAGGTTGGCCTCTTCAAGATCTACCTCACCTGGCTCAACCTTTTAAGTCCAGGCAAACTGAATTATCTGTATTAAGAGGATATATTTTGTGGGGTAACAGGGTGGATATTCCTGCAAAACTGCAAAAAGAAGTTTTGGAAATGTTACATGAGGGTCATCCAGGTATTGTCAGAATGAAGGGATTGGCCAGGAGTTATGTATGGTGGCCATGTACTGACAAAATGGTTGAAAACTGGGTTGCATCTTGTCCCAACTGTCAGGAAGTCAGGCCTGCTCCACCTCTCGCCCCCAAACAGGAATGGGAATGTCCTAGGGGCCCATGGTCTAGGATTCACATTGATTTCGCTGGCCCTACCAGAGGGCACACCTTTCTTATTATAGTAGATGCCAAATGGCTAGAGGTATTTCCTATGGCATCCACCACAACTGCTGTCATCAAGCAGCTCAAAAAACTTTTTGTAACCCATGGGTTACCTGATATTCTTGTCTCTGACAATGGCCTTCAATTTACATCCAACCTTTTTTCATCCTATTTAGCACAACAGGGTATCAGACATGCCCTCACTGCCCCTGGGCACCCTTTGGCTAACGGCCGGGCTGAACGCATGGTACGTTTTACCAAGGAGAAGCTTCAGCAACTGGGTCCTGGGGACATCACTGAGAAAGTTGAAAAACTTCTTAGTGTTCAGCACATCACTCCTAACCCATCTAATAACTTATCCCCAGCAGAGTTGTTGATGGGTAGGAAACTTAGGTCTTCCCTTGACCGCCTTCATCCCACTTACGCATCCAACACACCATTAGATTCCACTTCCAAAGTTCGCACATTCAGTGTGGGTGATTCTGTTTATGCTAAGAACCTTATGGGTGAACCTTTGTGGATTCCTGCTGAGATAACTCAAATCACAGGCCCTCGCTCTTACAGGGTGCAAACAGAGGATGGACTCCTCTGGAGCAGGCACATTGATCAACTTAGATCCAGGTTCTCTCAGGAACATCGCACTTGTTCATCTCTAGTTCCCTCACCTTATGTCAATTCTAGGGGGGAAGGGGAGGAACAGGAGCAAAATCAGCAAGCAAGAATCCACCCCATGTGTAATGAGCCATTACGACAGGAATCATCCCAAAACCTGTCACAATGCCAAATTCCATCCTTAGAAGTGGAACATTGTACATCACTACATGACTTGGGTGCTGACATTGGGCTGGAGATGGGTTGGGAGGAGAGACCAGATTCTAACAATCAAACAGGGTCTTCTTTCATAGGGAGTCCCAGAAGGGAAATGTTAGTTAAAACTTCTGAACCACGGAGGTCTCAACGTACATGTAAGAGCCCCACCTATTTAAAAGAATACATTAGATAGGTTGGGGTTTGGTATGGACTGAACCTAGTGGGGAGGGGTGTTATGTATGTAGGTTTGAATGTTATTGGTTTAGTTTGAATTGTTCTTGTAAAATGTCAAATATGATTGGTTTAAATAGTGCGGGAAAACCCTGCACTCTGATTGGCTGGCAACTACGGATGCTGGCTATAAGTAGCAGCCGTAGCCCAGCCAAGTTGGGTCCATTCGAGCTGTAGTCACTAAATAAACTCTTCACTGAAGCTCTTCGCATCTGACTCTTCATGCAAACATAACAGAAGGGATGTGCCAAGCATCAGCCAATCAGAGCTGGGATTGCTGGTAGAATGGAACAAAGTGTTGAACACCATCAACTTTGAAGGGTTTACTGCAGTTCAGGTCAGAAAATACCACTTTTGAATTGAAAGTGCAACATATACATATGGGATGCATTTGTAATAGGTTGGGTATGGCAGAAAAATGTCATCTGGTTTGCAGTCAGAAAGTGGTTTGTGACTTTTACTTAGGCAGAAAATATTGATCTGACTCATGGGTGGGGAAATCTTATCTACATGGTCACTAGGAGTCAAAAGTCACTTGTTGGCACTCAGTCAATCACTCAATCACTCAGTCACTGTATTACTCCTCAAAAAACTATAGGATCCTTGGGGCTCTTTGAGTCTGGTGGTCTTCTTGCAGATGTTTCACTAACAAACTAGGTAACATCATCAGTGGACTACAAGAAAGCCATCAAGCTCAGAGACTCCCAAGGATTCCTCATTTAATTCTGAGTTACAAATATTGTCTTCTTTCATTCCTCAAATGATATTATTTTTGTTTGTTTTTTTCTTAAGGTGTTTTTGTAAGAACTTGATTTTTGTTTCATTTTATTAAGAGTATTAATAGCTTATGTGGTAAAACTGCTTTTAAATCTTCTGAACTCTCCTTGAACTATTTTCCCAGATCTTGCTCAACAGACTTTATGCCTATCCCTGGTGATAATAAAACACAAACCAAGGATTGGACATTTCTAAAGTGATAAAAGAAGTAAAAGGAGGAAGAGGAGAATGGTTTGCCCTATGCTTCAAAGCTCCAATCTTGAAATCTATTTGTCTGTCTGTCTGTTAGAACAAATACATTCATCATACATAGTGTTGGCTTTTTAAAATAACTAGGTAAATTATTTTGTATTTTTATTGTAAGTTCATGAATGATGATATATTAAATGCAAGTCATGAAGCTACCTAATTACACATGTTGTTATTTTGGCAGCCTAATGCATATGCTTCTGCACCTTTTTTACATGTTCCTTTAAATTTGTCCTCCTAGCAATCTCTTGTGTGCCCATTTCAAAGGAACAAGAAGGAGGAAGGGATGACAACAACAGTTTATTGCAACTTAATTAGGCTCTAAGGATTCATTTCACTAATTTGAGTCACAGGAAGTGTTATGTATGTAGGTTTAAATGTTATTGGTTTATTTGAATTGGTCTTGTAAAATGTCAAATGGTATTGGTTTAAATAGTGCGGGAAGAAACCCTGCACTCCCATTGGCTAGCAGCTACGGCTGCCGGCTATAAGAAGCAGCCGTAGCCTTACCCGGACGGGTCCATTCGAGCTGTTGTCATTAATAAAGTCTTTTGCTGGAATTCCTCGCGTCTGACTCTTCATGCAAACTTAACACTGGCGACGAGGTGGGATTTCCCTGAAGAGAAGACGACGCGACGAACAAGCAACTGAGCGAGATGGCTGCGCTGAACACCCCCAGCACCGTTCGATCCGGCGACGGAAGACTGGGAATCGTATGCAGACCGGTTCCACATGTTCCTGGAAGGGAACGATCTCGCCGGCATCCCCGAGAGACGGAAGAGGGCGGTCTTTCTCACACACTGCGGTCCGCAGTTTTCAAAATGGCGAAGGCGTTGGCGGGAGCAGCAGAATTGAAGGTAATAGAATGGCCCGAATTAGAAAGACTTTTAAGAGCCCATTACGCCCACAAGTATCGTGCCTCATTAAGAGACACGAATTTTACCGTCGGGATCAAGGGGATAGCGAGAGTGTTAATGACTTCGTGGCAAGTTTAAGGGACATTGGGGTGCTTGTGACTTTACCAACGTAGAAGAGGCCATGCGTGATCGGTTTGTTTTGGGCCTTAAAGATAAGATCTTACAAAGCAAACTGTTAATGAAACCAAAAATCACGCTTAAAGAGGCTATTGAAGAGGCTGTTTCAGCAGAAGCCACCAAGTCCTCAGCTGCGGCCATGAAAAGATTAACAAGGCCTCGAGCCAGGCCTCAAGCCATTCTGATGGGGAAAAATCCTCAACAACTCATTGCAAACAAATAGACTCTGATTCGGATAGCAGTGAGGAAGAAGAGGGGATTTTAAGCTCAGAATGGAGAAGAAAAGAAAAGACTCTGAAAAACAGGCAAGGATTCGTTTGCAGAGGATGTGGGGGCCCCCCGCACTGAATGCAAGTTTTTGACTCCATTTGCCTACGTTGTGAGAAACGGGTCATATAGCCAGAGTCTGCAAATCATCCAGAACTCCACCATTCAGGAAGAAACTTCCTGAGGAAGATTTTAAGCCCAACAATTTAAGTGGAAAAATGGGGCGAAATTCAAAAGCAAATGGCAAGAGTGAAACTCACCAAACAATATCCATTGGTCATTCTTCACATTTAAATAGCAGAAAAGTACATGTGAAGGTGTTTATTGAAGGGAGACCGTGCCACATGGAAGTGGACTCAGGCTCTTATTTATCTATGGTGTCATGGGACACTATACACAGACTCTTTCCAAGAATTCAGAAAAACATTTCCAGAAGCAAGCACTGACCCTCAAAGACTACCAAGGGAACAAGATTCCAGTAGTTGGAGCGAGGGAATTCAACGTGCAGTTTAAAGGCCACACCAAACGTTTGCCACTGACCATCGTGGACAAGGATCGCCCAAGTTTGCTGGGACTTGAGTGGTTCAAGCCACTTGGCATCGAGGTGACTGGCATCCATCACGTGAGCAGTTCTGACTGGGAAGAGTCCTTGAAGTCTGAGTTTCCAGAGGTCTTCAGCGAAGGACTGGGCAAGTATATGGGGACCCCTATTGCTTTCAGTTTAGACCCCAAGGTGCCCCCAATTCGTTTAAAGCCCAGGAGGGTTCCATTTGCTTTAAAGGAAAAAATTGATGCACAATTAGATAAGCTCATCGCCCAAGGGGTTTTGGAACCTACTGACCACTCCAGATGGGAAACACCCATAGTCACACCAGTCAAGGCTGATGGGTCAGTGAGAATCTGTGGTGACTACAAGGGGACACTTAACCATGCGCTGCAGCAGAGCGCATACCCTGTACCTGTTGTGCATCATCTGCTCCATTCCCTTGGCAGGGGTACAGTATTTGCTAAACTGGACTTAGCTCAGGCATATCAACAATTAACAGTTGATGATGCCACTGCAGAGGCACAAACAATTGTGACTCATAGAGGTGCCTTCAAATGTAAAAGACTACAATTTGGAGTAAGCGTGGCACCTGGCATTTTTCAAAGTCTTATGGAAAGAATGTTGCAAGGACTGCCAGGGTAGTGCCTTATTTTGATGATGTGTTAATCTCTGCTGAGAATGACACTCAGCTTCAAGAGAGACTCAGAGAAGTCCTTACCAGATTCAGAAAAGCAGGTTTGAAAGTCAAGGAAGATAAATGCACTCTCAAAACAGACAGAGTTGAATTCCTGGGGTACATGATTGATAAACAGGGCATCCACCCCACTGATGCCAAGGTTAAAGCGATCAAGGAAGCCCCTAAACCTCGTTGCAAGTCAGATCTGCAAGCCTTCCTTGGCCTTATTAACTTTTATCACATGTTTCTACCTCACAAAGCATCTATTGCTGAACCCTTACATCGTTTACTTGATAAGAAGGCTGCTTGGATCTGGGGCGGAAGGAACAGTCAGCATTTAACAGTATTAAGAGACTAATCACGTCTGATGCTGTGTTGATTCAATTCTCTGAGAATTTACCTGTTGTTCTGACTTGTGATGCATCCCCTTTGGAGTGGGAGGGGTTTTGAGCCACAGGCTTCCCAATGGCCGGGAAGCCCCAATTGCATTCTACTCTCGCACACTGTCCAAAGCAGAGAGGAACTACAGCCAATTGGACAAGGAGGCTTTAGCAGTTGTTGCAGCTGTTAAGAAATTTCATGAATATCTGTATGGCAGGTCATTCACCATTGTTACAGATCACAAACCTTTGCTTGGCATCGTGGCAGGAGACAAACCTACACCTATTATCCTGTCACCAAGAATGCTGAGGTGGACTGAATTTCTTGCAGCCTACTCCTACAAACTGATTCACAGGCCTGGCAAGGACATTGGACATGCTGATGCACTGAGTCGTTGCCCACTACCTTGCCACAAGGAGGACTGTGAACTTGAGACTCACACCTTTTCCTGGAGACCGTTGCTAAGCTTCCAGTCCATGCTGCTGAGATTGCCAGAGAATCTGCCAAAGATGCTGTGTTGGCACCTGTTATGGGCTGGATTAAAAAGGTTGGCCTCTTCAAGATCTACCTCACTTTGCCCAACCTTTCAAATCCAGGCAAACTGAATTATCTGTATTAAGAGGATGTATTTTGTGGGGTAACAGGGTGGTTATTCCTGCAAAACTGCAAAGGGAGGTTTTGGAAATGTTACATGAGGGTCATCCTGGGATTGTAAGGATGAAAGGTTTGGCCAGGAGTTATGTATGGTGGCCAGGTATTGACAAAATGGTTGAAAACTGGGTTGCCTCTTGTCCCAATTGCCAGGTAGTCAGGCCTGCCCCACCTCACGCCCCCACACAGGAATGGGAATGTCCTAGGGGCCCATGGTCTAGAATCCACATTGATTTTGCAGGCCCTACAAGAGGGCACACGTTTCTAGTAATTGTAGATGCATACTCCAAATGGCTAGAGGTTATTCTCATGACTTCTACTACTACTGAGGCTGTTATCAAGCAGCTCAAAAGCTCTTTGTAACCCATGGGTTACCAGATGTCCTTGTCTCTGACAATGGCCCTCAATTCACGTCTAACATTTTTGAATCCTTTCTAGCTCAACAGGGCATCAGACATGCCCTTACAGCCCCTGGGCACCCTTCGCCAACGGCCGGGCTGAACGTATGGTACGCTTTACCAAAGAAAAGCTTCAGCAGCTGGGTCCTGGGGACATCACTGAGAAGCTTGAAAAGCTTCTTAGTGTTCAGCACATCACTCCTAGCCCATCAACTAACTTGTCCCCAGCAGAGTTGTTAATGGGCAGGAAACTTAGGTCTTCCCTTGACCGACTTCATCCCACTTATGCACCCAATACACCACTGGATTCCACTTCCAAAGTTCGTTCTTTTAGTGTGGGAGATTCTGTCTATGCTAGGAACCTTACAGGTGAACCTTTGTGGATTCCTGCTGAAATAACTCACATCACTGGCCCTCTTTCTTACAGGGTTCAAACAGAGGATGGCCTCCTCTGGAGCAGGCACATTGACCAACTTAGATCCCGGTTCACTCAGGAACATCGCCCCTGTCTCTCTCTAGGTCCCTCACCTGATGTCTCTTCTAGGGGAAGGGGAGGAACAGGAGGAATATCAGCAAACAGGAATCAACCCTTGTGTAACGAGCCATTGCGACAGGAACCATCCCGAACCCTGTCACAATGCCAAGATCCATCCTTAGAAGTAGAGTCATTACGACAGGAACCATCCCGAACCCTGTCACAATGCCTAGATCCATCCTTAGAAGTGGAAGATTGTACATCACTACCAGACTTGGGTGTTGACATTGGAATGGAGATGGGTTGGGAGGAGAGACCAGATTCTAACAGTCTAACAGGGTCTTCTTTCACAGGAAGTCCTAACAGGGAAATGTCAGCAGACACATTTCCCTCTCACTGGGTGAGAACAATAAAGATTCTGAACCACGAAGGTCTCAACGTACACGTAAGAGCCCCACCTATTTAAAGGAATACATTAGATAGGTTGGGGTTTGGTATGGACTGAACCTAGTGGGGAGGGGTGTTATGTATGTAGGTTTAAATGTTATTGGTTTATTTGAATTGGTCTTGTAAAATGTCAAATGGTATTGGTTTAAATAGTGCGGGAAGAAACCCTGCACTCCCATTGGCTAGCAGCTACGGCTGCCGGCTATAAGAAGCAGCCGTAGCCTTACCCGGACGGGTCCATTCGAGCTGTTGTCATTAATAAAGTCTTTTGCTGGAATTCCTCGCGTCTGACTCTTCATGCAAACTTAACAGGTAACAAGATATAAGTAAGTGCAAAAATCTAAACAGCATAAATATAACTACACAAGCTGAATATATACTTTTGAAACTTATATTCTTGTCAAGCACAAATTTGTGTTTACATTTGGTCGACTATATATGAGCCACCTAAATACTCTAACTGGACAAAAACGGGCTTTGAAGACTGAGAGATCAGAATAAACAAATTATAATCATGGAACCCAGATAAAATTTCATTAGTCACTGTATCTTCCAAATTCCATGCTTTTAAAACAACTATATTTCAAAAGAGTATCTAAGAAATACTTAGTTGCCTTCTGTCTTAAGGACAGTAAAGAGAACAAATAAAAAGAGACATTCATTGTTTTGCAATGTATTTATTTTTGAAATTTCTCTTTGTAGACAGGGAGAAAAGTGATGACAAATCTGAAATACCCAGTGCAACTGAAATGTCTGAAACTTGCTTAAGAAACAGATAGAAGCAATGTGGTGACAAATAACCTAGGGCACAGTTTGGAATCCCCCTCCACTCTCAATATGTCAGTGCACAATGAACTGTACAAACAAGAGTGATTTATTGAAGAAAACCTAATTAATCCAACTAACACTGGATGTTCAGATATAACTTTTAAAAGATCCCTTTTTTTGTTTTCTGCATTTTTTCTGCCCAGACAATTTGTCATACTATTATCACTAAGCCAATTGCTTTCCTCACTTTTTCACCTATCAGCAACCTCACTAGACACCCATAAGGTTAGTACAGCAATAAAAGCAGAGATTTATAAAGGGCAATGAAATCTATCTTGAGTTGTTGCTTTCAGAAGTCTAGTAGACCTGGCTGAACATTTGGAAGTTTCTAACCTGACTATGACACACAGATGCAAGCTCTGCCTAACAACCTTAGGACTTAGAGATGGGTTCAAATTGGCTTCAGACCATAGCAACACTACAGAGCAGTTGGTTTTTTGGTTTACTTTTTAAAAAATTATGGGGCTGCCTAATTTGGAAAATGATACTCTGGGGACGCTTACAAGAAAGACAATCCAATATAAAATCAGTCATCAATAATCAATAATAGATTAAACATCAGGGTCATTATCTTTTCAAAGGGCAGGTGATACTAGAGAAAAGTACAGGACCCATCAGATGACACTGTTCCAAAGAAGTAACCCAGAACATGCCTACTCTGTTAAAGTAACTGGGATGTGCATATGATCTTCTAAAAGGTGTAGTTTACATAACCTAGTCCAATACTGTATTGGGCCTTTTGGAAGATAACCAGAACATTGAATTGTATCCAGAAGCCAGTCCTGGGTGAGCTTAATGTCAGTCATCTCTAATAAGTTTAATCTTATTAGAGGTGACTGATATTAAGCAGCAGTAGCCACAAATCTGATCTAAGGATCAATGACCGGGCATTGTACACAGTACTAGTATAAGCCCAATAAAGCCATGCTGTTCTTGGATTTAGAAAAACTGTTGGACCTGGCTTTCCCTCCAGGTGTTTCAGATTCAGTTGAGTAGAGCCATCTTTTGTTTGTCTAATTGTCCCATTTGGTGATTATTTATAATTTATATATTCAATTATTTATTTTACAATTTATATATTCATTTTTCATTTGTGGTTCACCGCCCAGAGTCATGTTGGTTGAATTGAGCAACTCCATAACTCCAATCAATCAATCAATCAAAGAAACACCAGGACTACGTTTCCCTAAGCAAACTGCCCCATGATTCCCACCACACTTTGTATTGTCCATTATCACCACAACCTTCCTGCCTGCCTGCCACCTTATCTCTCCCAAATATATTATTTTTTCCCAACTCTTTTCCCAGACTAAGGATTCAATAAATACACTGGTATACTCAGTGATCGAGTAGTCTGCCAGCACCTAGATGCTTCTGACCAGTAATCAGCATTCTTTCCCACAAACTACCAGACCCTCCACCTCCTCCAAATCTTCCACCCACTCCCTGTTCTCACCAGGGAAACTTAGACAGGTGTAACTTCATAAGCACCAAAGAGCTTCCCTTCCCCCTTCCCTTTTCCCCTTCCCCCTAACTTTTTCCTCCTTTACAAGCAGTAGACTAAAATGTCTTACCTCAGGATTCAAATTAGCAACTATAAACAAGAGAGGTTCTATTACTGAGTTGTAAAGCAAATTGCAAACTGTACTAGTGCAAGTTTCTGTAATCAACCTAAGCACAAGTGGCATTCATTTATGCAAATTATTCCATAAAGTAATAAGCACAGCTGAAAATTGCCTATATTAGATGTCCAATTGGAGCTGCTGAAACCTTTACCCTCAAAGATTCTAAAAAGTTATTATCAATCCTGAAAGAAAATGCTTATGTACAGTTAATTCAAATGTCTCTTAAAATTAAATTGGGATTCAGTCTACTGACTTGATCAATCTTCACATTGAAAACTAGAACTTGTATTTCATTATGTGCAGTTAATCATTACAGGGAGAAAAGAGGTTTCTTTCCCTTGCAAGAACAGATGAAAAATTATTAATCAAATAAAAAGCACATTCATTTTTACCCTATCTGATGCAGTCCAGTGCATTCAATATCAAAAATTAGCATGGATCACACTTTGAATTATTAACGGCATTTATCCAAATTATTGTCTTGACCAATTATTCACCTTTTCTTTTTAAATTGCTGAAAATTAGGAGAACTGAAAGCTAATTATGCTTACTTTATAAGAGCACCTTCATAACCAAATATTCCTAATTATAAACATTTAAAAGAAGCAGATTGATGAGATTTTTCAAAATCTCCAGAGCAGTATAGCTATAAGGTGCATATATAACAAGACAGAATTTGTATAAAGATTGAAGTTGGAGCCTCTATATTGCTGTAAGAAATTGCATTAACAAAGTTATTCCAAATCACCATATAGGGCAGTGTTACTCAAAGGTCAGACATTTTATTTTAACATTCTGGATCAAGAATGTCTGTAGGAAAGGTATTTTAAAAAGTCAGGAAGGTGGATGTAACCATGGAATCAAAGCCCCATCACTTGGACATAGGTAAAAAAAGAAAGTGCTTTAATCATATGGTCATTGCCCTATCCCAACCGTTTGAAAAGTCTGCTCCCAAGAACCTCCATGTCTTATATGTGTATTCTTGATATCCATGAGAATAAAGAAGGAAGCAATATTATACATTTTTATTCAGATTCCAAGTAGGTTTCTGAAATAACACAGACAAATATAGAAAAAGTATGACCAACACAGGAACTTCAGGGAATGGTAATAATTGTTTTATTATTTCTTTATACTATCCAAGACGTTGTCTGGAATGTCTTGAGTTCGCTTCTTCTGCACATTGTTTTACAATGCAGATACAAACAGACTGATCAATAGCTGGACAATAGTTTCAGCCATTATTTTAAGTAAGTATTTCATAGCACCAAAACAAGGGAAATATTACATTATAATTACTGCTATTTTGAGTATATGTAGGTAAAAATAAAACCAATGTTTACATCAATGCGATCCTTTGGGGACTTTTAAAATTTATTTTAATATTAAGCATGATGACTGAAGCATGGTGCAATCTGTGGTAGAAGATGTATTATTTTCTGCTGTTAAACATTTAAATGTTATCTGTGTTCTCCATAACTCTGTAGCTCAGCATTTTTCTTTTTTAATCAAAACTTATGCAGCTTTTTAAATTAATAGCTAACTCTACTTGATAAACATTTTTTTTTGAAAAAGAAATGACTATTTTATGAAATGGCTTATTATATAAATTGCACCCTATGGTCTACTAAATCTTTAGAGATATAGATATGTAAAAATAAAATAAAATAAATAAAATAAAACATGAACTCATACACTCCTGGGCAAAATTGTAATTATGTGTTTCTAAAATCCGTCTCAAAGATAGTCTCCTAGTGAAATACATCTTCTCTATTTTAAGAACTGCCAATGCTTTTGAAAACATCCCAAATTGCCTCAGATATAGTAAATAAAATATAATGTTGTATTCTCATATTTAGAAATTAATTTCAACAAAAAAACCTTTTTCTGCATAAACTTTCTGTATAAATGACATATGTGCACATATTTTAAATTTTTATTAAATATTTCTTTGCAGCAATTATAAGTATAAAATTACTTCTTGCTCTCCAGTGATACCCTTGCCCTCTTTTTCTATAATCTATTTTTTTCTAATCATCAAAACCATAAATTATGTCCATTTATTCTGTTGCACACAAGAAGTCTATTAAGGGTTTCAAATCAGCAATAAATGTACATGTTGCCTTTTTTGTAATCAATGAATTCAGTTTAGTCATCTCTGCAAAATAATTTAGTCAGCCTGCCTTGGACCCAGCCAATTTGAACAACTTTCATCCTGTCTCCAACCTTCGTTTCTTGGCGAAGGTTGTTGAGAGCGTGGTGGTCCAGCAGCTTCCAACATTCCTGGAGGAAACCAATTACCTGGATCCGTACTATCCGTACTGGCTTCCGGCCCAGATACAGCATGGAGACGACATTGGTCACACTGATGGATGATCTCTGGAGGGCTCAGGCAGGGGTTTTTCCTCTGTCCTAGTCCTATTAGACCTCTTGGTGGCTTTCGATACCATCAACCATGGTATCCTATTGCAGTGGCTCGGGGAGCTGGGAGTGGGGGGCACCATTCTATGGTGGTTCTCCTCCTACCTCTCAGGCCACTTGCAATCGGTGTTGGCAGGGGGGCAGAGGTTGGGCCTGAGGCCCCTCACTTGTGGGGTGCCCCAGGGCTCGGTCCCCTTGCCCCTCCTGTTCAACATCTATATGAAGCCACTGGGTGAGATCATCCAGGGCTTCGGGGTGAGGATGATAATCAGTATGCTGATGATACTTAACTTTACATCTCCACCCCGACCCATATTAGTGATGCCCTCCCCGTGATGTCCCATTGCCTGGATGCGGTGCGGATCTGGATGGGGAGGAACAGGCTTCGACTCAACCCGGCCAAGACTGAGTGGCTGTACATACCGACATCTCAGATTACTCAGGAGATACCACTGTTGGTCATGGGGGGAGAGGTGTTGCCTCCCGTGAATAGGGCGCATAACCTGGGTGTCCTCCTGGATACACAGCTCAGTCTGGAGGAGCAGGTGGGGGTCGTGTCCAGGGGGCCATTTGCCCAGGTGTGTCTGGTTCGCCAGTTGCACCCTTACCTGAGCCGAGATGCCCTGCGGACAGTCACTCATGCACTCGTCACTTCTCGAATTGACTACTGCAATGCTCTCTACATGGGACTATCCTTGCGGACCATCCGGAGGTTGCAGTTGGTGCAGAATGCAGCCACGCAGGTTGTGATGGGAGTGCCCCGATACTCCCATGTTTCACCCCTCCTGCGTGACCTGCATTGGTTGCTGGTTGCCTTCTGGGTGAGATTCAAGGTCTTAGTAACAACGTATGTATGTATGTATGTTTGTATGTATGTATGTATGTATGTATGTATGTATGTATTTATTTATTTATTTATTTATTTGACTTGTATGCCGCCCCCTTTCCAAAGGGACTCAGGGCAGCTAACAACTAAAAACTGACAATAAATTAATTACCTTTTTTTCTTTTTTTTTCTTTTAATTACATTTATATGCCGCCCTTCTCCGAAGACTCAGGGAGGCTTACAATTTTTGGGATACAACCCAGTGTGCTCAGCAATAGCCTTCATTCCATTGTATATGCCTGCTTATTACTAAGCGGCATTTTTACAAAGTCAGCTTATTGCCCCCAACAATCTTGGGTCCTCAATAAATTAATTACCTAAAATAGTATTAAATATTACAAGCCAAATTCCTCTAAAATCCACAGATCCTAAACCAAATTTAACACACACACCCCGGAGGTCAGCCCAGCCCAGCCTGTTTGAAGAGCCAGGTTTTCAGATCATGGCGGAAGGTATGAAGGTCAGGGACCAAACGGAGTCCCAGGGGTAGTTGGTTCCATAGGGCAGGGGCCGCCACAGAATAGGCCCTTCCCCAGGGGACCACCAAGCGACATTGAGTCACAGACAGCAACCTGAGAATCCCCCACCTGTGGGCCTGCACAGGGCGGTTGGCTCTTTATGCACCAAGAAGGGGAGGTTCTGTTTTTTTAAAAAAATAATAGTTTTAAATTGTTTTGTTCTTAAATTAGGCTTGTGTTGTTTAATCCTTTTTTAATTAATTTATTGTATTGTATTCTGTGAGCCACCCTGAGTCGTTAGGGAGAGAGGGCGGCATACAAGTCTAATAAATAATAATAATAATAATAATAATAATAATAATAATAATAATAATTTTCACCAACCATTTCTTCATTGCGGGTAGTGCTTAATCTTTCCACTTTTGTTGTATATAATAATCTTGCTGCAATTATATATAAAAACAAAGTTCCATGACTTTATTCCAGTTATTTGTCCATTAATCACCCCAAAAAATTATCCGGTTTCAATGGTACATTAATTTTTATGATCTTCTGAATTAGTATATGTATTTGTTTTCATTTTTTAAAGATTTTCACATATCCACCAATCATGATCAAATGTCTTTTCATGTTGTTCACATTTCCAAAATAAATCTGAAGTACCTTTATAATTTCTACACAGTTTCTCTGATCACATGATGCACCATTTTAGAAAAGTTTTCTTTAAAGTTAGAACATAAGGTAAATTTCAATTCTTTCAGCCACATATTTTCCCATTGATCCATTTATATATTGTGACCAAAGTTCTAGACCATTCATCATACATACATTATTTTATTTGTTCTGTTTCAAATTTTAATAAAGGTTCATATGTTTTGGCAATTATATGTTCATCACTTGTAGACAGTTCTGTTTGAAACTAAGTCTGACAATGTTCAAAACTATAAATTATTTTGTCTACTTTAAACCTTTCTAATAGTTGCAAATGGAAAAAACAGTGACAAGTACCATATGCCCCCTGCTACCAGGTGTTCTCTTGATTTCATTTTATATTTCCCTTGACAAATTTCAAAACTTTAGCATCTCTCATGTAGAAAATGCTTGTTGTGCTGAGAGCCCCTAAGGGTATTTTAGGATACAACCTGAATTTGCATCGATTCCATATTCTTAATATGGCACACCTGAAATCATAATTTACATTAAAATCTACATTAATCTTAGCTTTGTCATACCACAAATATCCATACCACCAAAATCTCAGATCATGTCCTTTTAAAAGAAGCCCTGCTGTTTTTCAGCAACATCCATTTTGTCATCCAAACTAAACAAGCTGCAAAATACAATTTTAAATCAGATGAATCTAATACTCCTCTTTCCTTTGCATCTTGTATCACCTTATAATTAATTCATACTTCTTTTTCTACTGCCATACACATTTAGATATATCCCTCTGGGATTATTTAAGTGATGCATTAGTTGTCAAAACAATTTTTGTCTGAAACAAAAATTACATTCAATCACATATATTTGTCCCCAGAAATAACAATTGTATTTTATCTCATCATAACATACCTTTAAAAAAAATTTCATTCCATGTTGTTATGTATGCAGGTTTAAAGTCATTGGTTTAGTTTGAACTGTTCTTGTAAAATGTAAAAAATGATTGGTTTAAAAAGTGCGGGAAAACCCTGCACTCTCATTGGCTGGCAACTGTGGCTGCTGGCTATAAGTAGCAGCCACAGCCCAGCCAAAGTGGGTTCGTTCTGAGCTGTAGTCACTAATAAACAAAGAGCTTGAAGCACTCTGCGTCTGTCTCTTCATGCAAATTTAACACTGGAAACGAGGATGGGATCTCCCTGAAGAAGAAGGCAATGCGGAACAGAAGAAGAGAGAGATGGCTGTGCTGAACACCCCGCCAGCCCCGTTCGATCCAACGGCAGAAGACTGGGAGACGTATGCAGATCGTTTCCAAATGTATCTGGAAGCAAACGATCTTGCCAACATTTCCGAGAAGCTGAAGAGGGCGGTCTTTCTCATGCACTGCGGTCCAGCAGTTTTCAAGATGGCGAAGGCATTGGTGGGAGCTGCAGATGTAATGGAATGGCCTGACTTAGAAAAGTTGTTAAGAGCCCATTACACCCCACAAGTATCGTGCCTCATTAAGAGACACGAGTTTTACCATCGGGATCAAGGGGAAAGCGAAAACATAAACGACTTCGTGGCAAGTTTAAGAGACATTGGGGGTGCATGTGAATTTAAAAATTTAGAAGAGGCCATGCACGATCTATTTGTTCTGGGCCTTAAAGACAAGGTGCTTCAGAGCAAGTTATTACTAAGACCTAAGATCACGCTGAAGGAAGCAATAGAAGAGGCCTCTTCAGCAGAAGCTACCAAGTCCTCAGCAGCAGCCATGAAGAAAATTAACAAGGCCACAAGCCATCCTGATGTGGAAAAGTCCACAACAACTCATTGTGAGCAAATAGATTCTGAGTCAGACTGTAGTGAGGTGGAGGAAGGAATTTATAGACTCAGAATGGAGAGGAAAAAGAAAGACCTGGGAAGAAAGAGGCAAGATTTCTACTGCAGAGGTTGTGGGGGAAGCCACCCCCGCACTGAATGCAAGTTCCTAGATACCATCTGCCTCCGTTGTGAAAAAAGAGGACAGCTAGCAAGAGTCTGCAAATCATCCAGAACTCCACCCAACAGAAGGAAGTTTCCTGACAAAGAATTCAAGCCCAACAACCTCAGTGAGAAAATGGGGCGCAGCACAGAAGCAAAGGGGAAGAATGAAACTCATCAGACTATTGGTCATTCTTCTTCTATCAATAACCGAAAAGTGCATGTCAAGGTACTAATTGAAGGAAGGCCTTGCCAAATGGAAGTGGACTCAGGCTCATATTTATCTATGGTGTCATGGGACACTATTCACAGACTACTCCCAAACATTCAGAAGAAGCATTTCCAGAAGCAAGCACTGACTCTTAAAGACTACCAAGGGAACAAGATTCCAGTAGTTGGAGCAAGAGATTTCAACGTGCAGTTTAAAGGCCACACCAAACATTTGCCTCTGACCATCGTGGACAAGGATCGCCCAAGCTTGCTGGGACTTGAGTGGTTCAAGCCACTAGGCATCTGGCCCAGGCATATCAACAATTAACAGTTGATGATGCCACTGCAGAGGCCCAAACCATTGTGACTCATAGAGGTGCTTTCAAATGTAAAAGGTTACAGTTTGGAGTAAGCGTGGCACCAGGCATCTTCCAAAGCCTTATGGAAAGGATGCTCCAAGGACTGCCAGGGGTAGTGCCTTACTTTGATGAGGTGTTAATCTCTGCTGAAAATGACACTCAGTTACAAGAAAGACTCAGAGAAGTCCTTACCAGGTTCAGGGAAGCGGGGTTAAAAGTCAAGGAAGAAAAATGCATTCTTAAAACTGACAGGGTGGAGTTCCTGGGCTATATGATTGACAAGCATGGCATCCACCCTACAGATGCCAAGGTTCAAGCAATCAAAGAAGCTCCTAGACCTAAATGCAAAACAGATTTGCAAGCGTTCCTTGGACTCATTAACTTTTATCACATGTTCCTACCTCAGAAGGCACTGCACAGATTATTAGACAAAAAGTCTGCATGGGTCTGGGGCAGAAAAGAACAATCTGCATTTAACAATATTAAAAGACTAATCACGTCTGATGCTGTACTGATACAGTTCTCTGAGAATTTGCATGTTGTACTGACTTGTGATGCATCCCCTTTTGGAGTGTGTGTGGGGGTTGAGCCACAGGCTTCCCAGCAGGAGGAAAGCTCCTATTGCATTTTACTCTTGCACCTTGACCAAAGAAGAGAGGAACTACAGCCAACTGGACAAGGAAGCCTTGGCAATTGTTGCAGCTGTCAAGAAATTCCATGAGTATTTATGTGGGAGAACATTTACCATTGCCACAGATCACAAACCTCTGTTAGGCATTGTGGCAGGAGACAAACCTACGCCCACTATCCTGTCACCAAGAATGCTGAAGTGGACTGAATTTTTTGCTGCTTATTCATACAAACTCATCCACAGGCCTGGCAAAGACATTGGGCATGCAGATGCTTTGAGTCGCTGCCCACTTCCTTCTCACACTGAGGACTTTGCTCCTGAGACTTACACCTTTTTCCTAGAAACTGTTGCCAAGCTTCCAGTGCATGCTGCTGAATTTGCCAGAGAGACTGCCAAAGACACTGTATTGGCTCCTGTTATAGGCTGGATTAAGAAAGGGTGGTCTCTTCAAGATCTACCTCAACTTGCCCAACCTTTTAAATCCAGGCAAACTGAATTATCTGTATTGATGTATTTTGTGGGGTAACAGGGTGGTTATTCCTACAAAACTGCAAAAAGAGGTTTTGGAAATGTTACATGAGGGTCATCCAGGTATTGTCAGAATGAAGGGATTGGCCAGGAGTTATGTATGGTGGCCAGGTATTGACAAAATGGTTGAAAACTGGGTTGCATCTTGTCCCAACTGTCAGGTAGTCAGGCCTGCCTCACCTTTCGCCCCCACACAGGAATGGGAATGTCCTAGGGGCCCATGGTCCAGGATTCACATTGATTTTGCTGGCCCTACCAGAGGGCACACTTTTCTTATTATAGTTGATGCATATTCCAAATGGCTAGAGGTGATCCCTATGGCATCCACCACAACTGAAGCTGTCATCAAACAGCTTAAAAAGCTTTTTGAAACTCACGGGTTACCTGATGTACTCGTTTCTGACAATGGTCCTCAATTTACATCCAACCTTTTTGAATCATATCTAGCACAGCAGGGTATCAGACATGCCCTGACAGCCCCTGGGCATCCTTCAGCTAACGGCCGGGCTGAACTTATGGTACGATTTACCAAGGAAAAACTTCAGCAATTGGGTCCAGGGGATATCACTGAGAGAGTTGAAAACTTCTCAGTGTCCAGCATATCACTCCTAACCCATCAACTAACTTATCCCCAGCAGAGTTGTTGATGGGTAGGAAACTCAGGTCTCCCTTTGACCGCCTTCATCCCACTTACGCACCCAATGCACCACTAGATTCCACTAGCAAAGTTCGCACATTCACTGTGGGTGATTCTGTTTATGCTAAGAACCTTATGGGTGAACCATTATGGATTCCTGCTGAGATAACCCAAATCACAGGCCCCAGGTCTTACAGGGTACAAACAGAGGATGGTGTCCTCTGGAGCAGGCACATTGATCAGCTTAGATCCAGATTACCTCAGGAACCGCAATTGTTCCTCTCTAGTTCCCATACCTAATACCTCTTCAAGGGGAAGGGGAGGATCATGAGTGTAATGAACAAGCAAGAATCAAACCCATGTGTAACGAGCTAACATGACAGGAACCATCCCAAAACCTGTCACAATACCAACAACCATTTTCATAAATGGAAGATTGCACATCATTACCTGATTTAGGTGCTGACATTGGGTTGGAGATGGATTGGGAGGAGAGACCAGGTTGTAGTAACCAAACAGGTTCTACCATTACTACAAGTCCTAGTAAGGAAATGTCAGCAGGCACATTTCCTCCCTCACAAGGTTCGCATCTGAACCACGTAGGTCTCAACGTACACGTAAGAGCCCCACCTATTTAAAAGAATTTGAGTTTGAGGTTTGAGTATGGACTGAACCTAGTGGGGAGGGGTGTTATGTATGCAGGTTTAAAGTCATTGGTTTAGTTTGAACTGTTCTTGTAAAATGTAAGAAATGATTGGTTTAAAAAGTGCGGGAAAATCCTGCACTCTGATTGGCTGGCAACTGCTGCTGCTGGCTATAAGTAGCAGCCGCAGCCCAGCCAAAGTGGGTTCATTCTGAGCTGTAGTCACTGTTATGTATGTAGGTTTGAATGTTATTGGTTTATTTGAACTGTTCTTGTAAAATGTCAAATGGTATTGGTTTAAATAGTGCGGGAAGAAACCCTGCACTCCCATTGGCTGGCAACTACGGCTGCTGGCTATAAGAGGCAGCCGTAGCCAAGTCAGGACGGGTCCATTCGAGCTGTAGTCACTTAATAAACTCTTTGCTGGAACTCCTCGCGTCTGACTCTTCATGCAGACTTAACACTGGCGACGAGCATGGGATTTCCCTGAAGAGAAGATGACGCGAAGAATAAGCAACAGAGCGAGATGGCTGCGCTGAACACCCCCCCAGCACCGTTTGAACCGGCGGCGGAAGACTGGGAATCGTATGCGGATCGCTTCCAGATGTACCTGGAAGGAAATGACCTCACCGACATCCCCGAGAGATGGAAGAGGGCGGTATTTCTCACGCACTGTGGTCCGGCAGTCTTCAAAATGGTGAAGGCGTTAGCGGGAGCTGCAGAGCTGAAGGTAATGGAATGGCCCGATTTAGAGAAACTTTTAAGAGCCCATTACGCCCCACAAGTATGGTGCCTCATTAAGAGACACGAATTTTACCGTCAGGGTCAAGGAGAAAGCGAGAATGTTAATGACTTCGTGGCAAGTTTAAGGGACATTCGGGGTGCTTGTGATTTTACCAAGTTAGAAGAGGCCATGCGTGATCGGTTTTTTTTAGGCCTCAAAGATAAGGTCTTACAAAGCAAACTGTTAATGAAACCTAAGATCACGTTTAAAGAGGCCATTGAAGAAGCTGTTTCAGTGGAAGCCACCAAGTCCTCAGCAGCGGCCATGAAAAAGATTAACAAGGCCTCAAGCCAGGCCTCAAGCCATTCTGATGGGGAAAAATCCACAACAGCCCACTGCAAACAAATAGACTCTGATTCAGATGGCAGTGAGGCAGAGGAGGGGATTTTTAGACTCAGAATGGAGAAGGAGAGAAAAGACTCTGGGAAAAACAGGCAAGGATTCTATTGCAGAGGCTGTGGGGGGGCCACCCACGCACTGAATGCAAGTTCTTTGACTCCATCTGCCTATGTTGTGAGAAACGGGGTCACATAGCCAGAGTCTGCAAATCATCCAGAACTCCACCTAGTAGGAAAAAATTTCCTGACAAAGACTTTAAGCCCAACAATTTCCTTGAAAAGATGGGGTGAAATTCAGAAGCAAATGGCAAGAATGAAACTCACCAAACAATCACTATTGGTCATTTTTCACCCTTAAAAAGCAGAAAAGTACACGTGAAGGTGTTTATTGAAGGAAGGCCTTGCCAAATGGAAGTGGACTCAGACTCTTATTTATCTATGGTGTCATGGGACACTATCCACAGACTCTTTCCCAACATTCAGAAGAAGCATTTCCAAAAGCAAGCACTGACTCTTAAAGACTACCAAGGGAACAAGATTCCAGTAGTTGGAGCGAGAGATTTCAACGTGCAGTTTAAAGGCCACACCAAACATTTTCCTCTGACCATCGTGGACAAGGATCGCCCAAGCTTGCTGGGACTTGAGTGGTTCAAGCCACTAGGCATCGAGGTGACTAGCATCAAGCACGTGAGCAACTCTGATTGGGAGGAGGCCTTGAAGTCTGAGTTTCCAGAGGTCTTCAGCGAAGGACTGGGAAAGTTTATGGGGACCCCTATCACTTTCAACGTAGATCCCAAGTTGCCCCCAATTCGTTTAAAGCCCAGGAGGGTTCCATTTGCTTTAAAGGAAAAAATTGATGCACAATTAGATAAACTTATTGCTCGAGGGGTTTTAGAGCCTACTGACCACTCCAGATGGGAAACACCCATAGTCACACCAGTCAAGGCTGATGGGTCAGTGAGAATCTGTGGTGACTATAAGGGGACACTTAACCATGCGCTGCAGCAGAGCGCATACCCAGTACCAGTTGTGCATCATCTGCTCCATTCCCTTGGCAGGGGTACAGTATTTGCCAAACTGGACTTGGCTCAGGCATATCAACAATTAACAGTTTAGATCCAGATTACCTCAGGAACATCACAATTGTTCCTCTCTAGTTCCCATACCTATTGCCTTTTCTAGGGGGGAGGGGGAGGAGCATGAGGATAATCAGCAAGCAAGAATCAACCCCATGTGTAATGTGCCATTACGACAGGAATCACTCCAAAACCTGTCACAATGCCAAAATCCATCCTTAGAAGTGGAAGATTGCACATCACTACCTGACTTGGGTGCTGACATTGGGTTGGAGATGGGTTGGGAGGAGAGACCAGATTGTAACAATCGAACAGGGTCTTCTTTCACTGGAAGCCCGAGTAGGGAAATGTCAACAGACACATTTCCTCTCTCACCGGGTGAGAACATTAAAACTTCTGAACCACGAAGGTCTCAATGTACACGTAAGAGCCCCACCTATTTAAAAGAATACATTAGATAGGTTGGGGTTTGAGTATGGACTGAACCTAGTGGGGAGGGGTGTTATGTATACAGGTTTGAATGTCATTGGTTTAGTTTGAACTGTTCTTGTAAAATGTCAGAAATGATTGGTTTAAAAAGTGCGGGAAAACCCTGCACTCTGATTGGCTGGCAACTGCGGCTGCTGGCTATAAGTAGCAGCCACAGCCCAGCCAAATCGGGTCTATTATGAGCTGTAGTCACTAATAAACTCTTCACTGAAGCACTCCGCGTCTGACTCTTCATGCAAACTTAACACTTTTTATAGTTATCAGCCATGTTTATCTTAAAAGATGTCAAATGGTAGCTAATGGAATGAGTTGAACAAAAGTAGGCACATTAAAAATCATGCATTTTAATTAATGAATGGATGGGTGTAATTTGCCATACTAAACTGGAGACAGAAAGATAAAGTTAAAAAATAATCAGAGGTATAGTTTACTTGTAATGCAGCAAATACAAAAATAATATTCTCTGTAGACCAGACAATTTTTTATTTATTTATACAATTTATATATATAGCCACTCATCTCATAGAAGTGACTCTGGAGCATGCACAACAATCAATTTTTGTTACTTGAAGTGTATTAAGTGTAGCTTTATCTTTCACGATGCTCTGTGTTCATTATACAAATTTATTGGGATGCATAAATGATACACTGTTAAGGGCTGAATTTTAGATTTAGTGATACCTTAAGCTATGGCAAAGCTGTAGGCTTTATTTGGCAAGTGTTAATAGGGAATAAAGTTACATAACAGTTGGACTTGGTAAAGCTATCACCAAGATGTATAACAAACCTATGTTGGGTCATAAATAATTTTTTTTTAATAGAAGGTATGAATGAATGCAGAAACAAGGCATATCTTAATTTATGAGGATCATGTGAATCATATTGGGCAGTTTAATTCATGGAGATTTTCAAGTATTAAGGTCTAATAAAAGTGTAAACAAAAAGATGTTTTGCAAAGGTCTTTCAGTATGTGAGGCTATAAGCAATAACTTGCTTAGCATATGCCTAAAACCCTTCACTATCATCATTCAATTAGAAGAAAAACACAGGTCTGAACTGTCCCTTCTGCCCACTTCACTTTAGGAAATGTGGATTTTTTTTGCATGTTCTGTGCAAGCCTGAATGTTGTTTTACTAAGGCAAAGCAAAGCAGTATGGCTAATTAACTCCTTAAAAAGGAGTCCCCAAACTTGGCAACTTCAAGACTTGTGGACTTCAGCTATGCTGGCTGAGGAATTCTGGGAGTTGAAGTCCACAAGTCCTAAAGTTGCCAAGTTTGGAGACCTCTGCCTTAAAACAAGGATCTGCAAAAGGCACTTCAAAGGGATGTTTCTGTTATGTGTGTAGGTTTGAATGTTATTGGTTTATTTGAACTGTTCTTGTAAAATGTTAAATGGTATTGGTTTAAATAGTGCGGGAAGAAACCCTGCACTCCCATTGGCTGGCAACTACGGCTGCTGGCTATAAGAAGCAGCCGTAGCCCAGCCAACTCGGGTCCATTCGAGCTGTAGTCACTGAATAAACTCTTTACTGAAGCTCCTCGCGTTTGACTCTTCATGCAAACTTAACACTGACGACGAGGATGGGATTGCCCTGAAGAAGAGACAACGCGGAAGGCGAACAGAAGAGCGAGATGGCTGCGCTGAACACCCCCCCAGCCCCATTCGATCTGGCGGCGGAAGACTGGGAATCGTATGCGGATCGCTTCCAGATGTACTTGGAAGGAAATGACCTCGCCGATATTCCCGAGAGACGGAAGAGGGCGGTATTTCTCACGCACTGCGGTCCGGCAGTCTTCAAGATGGCGAAGGCGTTGGCGGGAGCTGCAGAACTGAAGGTAATGGAAAGGCCTGATTTGGAAAAGCTTTTAAGAGCCCATTACGCCCCACAAGTATCGTGCCTCATTAAGAGACACGAATTTTACCATCGGGATCAAGGGGAAAGCGAGAATGTTAAAGACTTCGTGGCAAGTTTAAGGGACATTGGGGGTGCTTGTGACTTTACCAACTTAGAAGAGGCCATGCATGATCGGTTTGTCTTAGGCCTCAATTGAATTGAAGAAGCTGTTTCAGCGGAATCCACCAAGTCCTCAGCAGTGGCCATGAAAAAGAGTAACAAGGGCTCAAGCCAGGCCTCAAGCCACTCTGATGTGGAAAAATCCACAACAGCCCATTGCGAACAAATAGACTCTGATTCAGATTGCAGTGAGGTGGAGGAAGGGATTTTTAGACTCAGAATGGAGAAGAAAAGGAAAGACCCTGGGAGAAAGAGGCAAGAATTTTATTGCAGAGGCTGGGGGGGGGCATCCCAGCACTGAATGCAAGTTCTTAGACACCATCTGCCTACGTTGTGAGAAAAGGGGTCACCTAGCAGAGTCTGCAAATCATCCAGAACTCCACCTAGTAGGAAGAAATTTCCTGAAAAGGATTTTGAGCCCAACTTCTTTGAAAAGATGGGGCGCAATTCAGAAGCAAATGGGAAGAATGAAACTCACCAAACAATCACCATTGGTCATTCTTCACCCTTGAGAAGCAGAAAAGTACACGTCAAGGTGTTCATTGAAGGAAGGCCTTCCAAATGGAAGTGGATTCAGGCTCCTATTTATCTATGGTGTCATGGGACACTATTCACAGGCTACTTCCCAACGTTCAGAAGAAACATTTCCAGAAGCAAGCACTGACTCTTAAAGACTACCAAGGGAACAAGATTCCAGTAGTTGGAGCAAGAGATTTCAACGTGCAGTTTAAAGGCCACACCAAACATTTGCCTCTGACCATCGTGGACAAGGATCGCCCAAGCTTGCTGGGACTTGAGTGGTTCAAGCCACTAGGCATCGAGGTGACTAGCATCAAGCACGTGAGCAACTCTGATTGGGAGGAGGCCTTGAAGTCTGAGTTTCCAGAGGTCTTCAGCGAAGGACTGGGAAAGTTTATGGGGACCCCTATCACTTTCAACCTAGATCCCAAGTTGCCCCCAATTCGTTTAAAGCCCAGGAGGGTTCCATTTGCTTTAAAGGAAAAAATTGATGCACAATTAGATAAACTTATTGCTCGAGGGGTTTTAGAGCCTACTGACCACTCCAGATGGGAAACACCCATAGTCACACCAGTCAAGGCTGATGGGTCAGTAAGAATTTGTGGAGACTATAAGGGGACACTGAACCATGCGCTGCAGCAGAGCGCATATCCAGTGCCAGTTGTGCATCATCTGTTACATTCACTTGGCAGGGGTACAGTCTTTGCCAAATTGGATCTGGCCCAGGCATATCAACAACTAACAGTTGATGATGCCACTGCAGAGGCCCAAACCACTGTGACTCACAGTGGTGCCTTCAAATGTAAAAGACTACAATTTGGAGTAAGTGTGGCACCTGGCATTTTTCAAAGCCTTATGGAAAGAATGTTGCAAGGACTGCCAGGGGTAGTGCCTTATTTTGATGATGTGTTAATCTCTGCTGAAAATGACACTCAGCTTCAAGAGAGACTCAGAGAAGTCTTTACCAGATTCAGAAAAGCGGGTTTAAAAGTCAAGGAAGACAAATGCACACTTAAAACAGACAGAGTTGAGTTCCTGGGGTACATGATTGACAAGCATGGCATCCACCCTACTGATGCCAAGGTTAAAGCAATCAAGGAAGCCCCTAAACCTAGATGCAAGACAGACTTACAAGCCTTCCTTGGACTTATTAACTTTTATCACATGTTTCTACCTTACAAAGCATCCATTGCTGAGCCTTTACATTGCCTGCTTGATAAGAAGGCTGTTTGGATCTGGGGGAGGAAGGAACAATCAGCATTTAACAGTATTAAGAGACTAATCACATCTGATGCTGTATTGATACAGTTCTCTGAAAATTTGCCTGTTGTACTGACTTGTGATGCATCCCCTTTTGGAGTGGGGGGGTTTTGAGTCACAGGCTTCCCAGTGGAAGGGAAGCCCCTATTGCATTTTACTCTCGCACTTTGTCCAAAGCAGAGAGGAATTATAGCCAACTGGACAAGGAGGCATTAGCAGTCGTTGCAGCTGTTAAGAAATTTCATGAATATCTGTATGGCAGGTCATTCACCATTGTTACAGATCACAAACCTTTATTAGGCATTGTGGCAGGAGACAAACCTACACCTAATATCCTGTCACCAAGAATGCTGAGGTGGACTGAATTTCTTGCAGCCTATTCATACAAACTGATTCACAGGCCTGGCAAGGACATTGGACATGCTGATGCACTGAGTCATTGCCCACTACCTTGCCACAAGGAGGACTTTGAACTTGAAACTCACACCTTTTTCCTAGAGACTGTTGCTAAGCTTCCAGTCCATGCTGCTGAGATTGCCAGAGAGACTGCCAAAGATGCTGTGTTGGCACCTGTTATGGACTGGATTAAGAAAGGTTGGCCTCTTCAAGATCTACCTCACCTTGCCCAACATTTTAAGTCCAGGCAAACTGAATTATCTGTATTGAGAGGATGTATTTTGTGGGGTAACAGGGTGGTTATTCCTGCAAAACTGCAAAGGGAGGTTTTGGAAATGTTACATGAGGGTCATCCGGGATTGTAAGGATGAAAGGTTTGGCCAGGAGTTATGTATGGTGGCCAGGTATTGACAAAATGGTTGAAAACTGGGTAGCATCTTGTCCCAATTGCCAGGTAGTCAGGCCTGCTCCACCTCACGCCCCCACACAGGAATGGGAATGTCCTAGGGGCCCATGGTCTAGAATCCACATTGATTTTGCAGCCCTACGAGAGGGCACACTTTTCTAGTTATAGTAGATGCATATTCCAAATGGCTAGAGGTAATTCCCATGACATCCACTACAACTGAGGCTGTCATCAAGCAGCTCAGAAAATTGTTTGTAACCCATGGGTTACCAGATGTCCTTGTCTCTGACAATGGCCCTCAATTCACATCTAACATTTTTGAATCCTTTCTAGCACAACAGGGTATCAGACATGCCCTCACTGCCCCTGGGCACCCTTCTGTTAATGGCCAGGCTGAATGCATGGTACGCTTTACCAAAGAGAAGCTTCAGCAGCTGGGTCCTGGGGATATCAGTGAGAAGCTTGAAAAGCTTCTTAGTGTTCAGCACATCACTCCTAGCCCATCAAATAACTTGTCCCCAGCAGAGTTGTTGATGGGTAGGAAACTTAGGTCTTCCCTTTACCGCCTTCATCCCACTTACGCACCCAACACACCACTGGATTCCACTTCCAAAGTTCGTTCTTTCAGTGTGGGAGATTCTGTATATGCTAGGAACCTTATAGGTGAACCTTTGTGGATTCCTGCTGAAATAACTCACATCACTGGCCCTCGTTCTTACAGGGTACAAACAGAGGATGGCCTCCTCTGGAGCAGGCACATTGACCAACTTAGATCCAGGTTCCCTCAGGAACATCGCCCCTGTCTCTCTCTGGGTCCTTCACCTGATGTCTCTTCTAGGGGGGAAGAAGGGGAACAGGAGGAAAATCAGCAAGCAAGAATCAACCCCATGTGTAACGAGCCATTGCGACAGGAACCATCCCGAACCCTGTCACAATGCCAAGATCCATCCTCAGAAGTGGAAGATTGCACATCACTACCTGACTTGGGTGCTGACATTGGAATGGAGATGGGTTGGGAGGAGAGACCAGATTCTCACAGTCTAACAGGGTCTCCTTTCACAGGAAGTCCCAACAGGGAAATGTCAGCAGACACATTTCCCCTCTCACTGGGTGAGAACGTTAAAACTTCTGAACCACGAAGGTCTCAACCTATACGTAAGAGCCCCACCTATTTAAAGGAATACATTAGATAGGTTGGGGTTTGGTATGGACTGAACCTAGTGGGGAGGGGTGTTATGTATGTAGGTTTGAATGTTATTGCTTTATTTGAACTGTTCTTGTAAAATGTCAAATGGTGTTGGTTTAAATAGTGCGGGAAGAAACCCTGCACTCCCATTGGCTGGCAACTACGGCTGCAGGCTATAAGAGGCAGCCATAGCCAAGCCAGGACGGGTCCATTCGAGCTGTAGTCACTTAATAAACTCTTTGCTGGAACTCCTCGCGTCTGACTCTTCATGCAGACTTAACAGTCACTAATAAACAAAGAGCTTGAAGCACTCCGCGTCTGTCTCTTCATGCAAACTTAATACATGTCTAACATAATTATTTTGAAATAACATACATTTTATGTTTGTCATAGTGATACCAAGTATTTTATCTCCTTCTAAATCTTAAAACCTATTATATGCATCAATTCTACTTTAGCTTATAATTTTCATATTTTTTGTTAACATCTTTGTCTTCTTTTTTATTAATCTTAAAATGCGCTATCCCACCAAGTTCTTCTAATTTACCTATTAATATTTCAATTCCCTTTAATGCAGGGATGTCAAACTCACATATCATGTGACATATCTGGATTGTTTTCCCCTTTGCTAAACCCGGCATGGGTGTGGCCAGCACGTGACACCTCCACCCCATGGGCCAGGAGTTTGACACCCCTGCTTTAAAGGATCATCCAGAACCAATATCAAGTCATCTACTGAAGTCTTCAACTTGTCATCTTATTCTCACAATCCTTTTGTCATGTTTGTCTCTATTTAGTATTTCAAGAACCAAAATAAACAGGAGAAGGGACAGCGAGCAGCCTTGTTTTGTTCGTTTTTGTATCTCACATAGTTTGTTAGATTTCTTTTAGGGTTTTTGTGTTTTCTCTGAAGTATAAATTAATTGCATTCATTTTATAAACATTTCTCCAAAATTCATTCATTCTTCCAAAACTTTAAACAGAAAAGTTCAAATTGGTGAAGGTCCTATCTGCATCTAAAGAAATCATGCACCTTGCTTTTCTTTGTTTTGTTCCAAATATTCTAAAATGTCTAACACGATTCTAACATTTCCCTTTAACTGTCTTTAGAAAAAAAAACCCCACGCTTGATCTTCATGAATAAGTTCTTGAAAATTATTTCAGCTATAGTTTTTGTGAATAACTTATAGTCATTATTCAATAGTGATATTGGTGCAAAGCAGT
This sequence comes from Naja naja, assembly GCA_009733165.1. NCBI lineage: Eukaryota > Metazoa > Chordata > Lepidosauria > Squamata > Elapidae > Naja > Naja naja. Next base: position 268,789,699 of record CM019149.1, on the reverse strand, counting down.
GATGTCCAGTCTTGGCAATTTTAAGACTTGTGGACTTCAACTACCAGAATTCCCCAGCCAAACCCCACAAGACTTAAAGCTGCCAAGGTTAAAAACCCCTGTTCTAGAGTTTCTTGTTAGGGTCCAGTCTTGTACCTCTTTATGTATATTACTGCTACGTCAGTCTCTTTCAAAGTATCTGACATCTCTGCATGTAAGATAAAATTATTATGTCTGGTAGAGGTTGAAAAGTTTCTTCTCAATACACTACAAAGCCAATAATCCATCTGGTTAGGGAACTGTCATGATTTAATCTTTTATATATATATATAAAGCTGTTGAAACTTGCCTTATTATGATAATAGTACACTTTGCTCTTTAATATTGGTAGATTTTGTTTTTCAAGATATTCATCTTTTTTCTCTAAAGAAATGTTGCATCCTTTATGCAATTTAGAATAAAACTGATTAAACGCTTTTGCACAACAACATTATCCCTTAATACAGAATTTTCCTCTTGAAATTCTGTTATCATTTTCTCTCTCTTTCTTTTCATAGTTTAAAATGCCAGCCATTTCCCTAAATTATTTGCACATTCAAAATGATTTTTGTTTTACATAGTTCATTTTTATTGCCATTTATCTTATGAACACAGATAGCTGTTGCTGTAAAAGCTTAATTTGTTGGGAGATACTTATCTTCCCTGGAGATTTTTTGAATTCTTTTTATCTCATCCAAAATACTTTGTGTTTTCTCTTGCCTCTTCAAGTTCAATATTTAGCATTAAATCCTCCCATGCTATGTAGCATATCAGGCAGAAGTTCAATATTATGTTATATAAACTAACCTCTGCTAAAAGCTTTATTTGCACTCCAAACCATTTTTAACTCAGTGCTTTATTTAAATTAAGTTAAAGAAATATTTTCTTTTAACAATTCTCCACTATTACTTCTTTCTGTAACAATGTTTCATTTAATCTCTGTCGATAAGAACTAGGTTTTCTTTTATAAAGCAAACAGTTATGATCTGATAAGTTATTTGGTAATAACTCTGTTTTAGATATTTTAATAGCAAAATTCTTTTAAATCCTAATCATACGTATTATTGAGAAAGATCTATGTCTTTCTGAAAAATAGATATACTTTCTTGAACTGCCATTTTTGTTGCCATATATCAACCAGACTAATTTTTTTAATATTTGTCTCAGAAATTGTATCAAGTTGCAGAAATCACTCCATTCCAATCCACATCAAATGCCAGGTTTTCATAAAGAAAACCCTCTATGTAGGCTGCTTGTGAGGTCCACTTTCTCATCCCAGCACCATGGTCTATGCAAATTAATTTCCACCCCAATACATCTATTCTTGCTTATCAGTCAATACAAGTTCTGATTTTAGTTGGGGATTTATATACCAAACCTACTCCATTTGGTGTGATAAATTCTTTTTCCAATTTTTTTTCATAAATTAAATATTTTATATCCTTTCTCCTAATAAGAGTCTTTTGTAGGCTAATAATATCTTGTTTTAATTTTTTCAAATAATGAAGTATTTTTTTCTCTCTGTTGAGAAGCATTTGCTCTATTTATGTTCCATGTTAAGCATTTGTAATCCATAACCAAGTCAACAATTTAGAAAAGTTAATACCTGTCGCATCCAATTAGTGTCATTCTTTCAGAATTCTGTTGTGATCTTTACATAGTCTCTTCTGACATCTCCATTTGAATCTCATCCAGTTCTTCTTTAAATCTTTCTAGAAACACTCTTGCCTTTTGAAAAGAAATCAAAATCTCAAAAAATCTCTGAAATCTCTGCATCTTAACCTTTATACTACAGTACATGGAAAGCAGATACTTTGGTGATTTATTTATTTGTCTTATCCTTAGAATCTGAGCTTCATCCATTATGAAGTAGTATGACCTTTTGAGTTGAATGGCCATGGTCTAGTTTTCTTTTGTTCTGATTGCTTAATTGATGCCAGCCATGAAAGCCTGTACTGGTATATTACATCTTACTATCCTATGGTACATGGGATCATGAAGAGTAGATCATGACTTAGCACTGAACATGTTTAGTCCAGATCAGATGCCAAATGCTGGTAGAAATAAGATTATAGATGATCTTAAACTAAGATCACAGATAATCTTAAACTGACTAAACCATGGAATCTTCTCTGTTTTCCTTCTCCATATTCCTAGTTCTTCTAGCTGGGCAACATGAAAATATGCATTATACAACTGGCTATTTGCAAAATGACCCCTTAAAAAAACCTTGGGAAATGAATGAATATACTATGCATGTTTTACAGATAATTCCTGTTCATAGAAAGTGGGATGAGGAGCTAGCACAACTCACTTACCTTCACAAACCAACTCTAATATAATATAGGAAAATATATTCTATTAAGTAACTTTCCATATTAAATTTCAAGTTACCACCTTGATAATCTTAATATATTGCTAGAGAAATACCATGTCCATCATAAAATTACTCATTTGAAATCTAAGCTGAATTAAGTTGTCTCAGAAGGATTTGAGATATTCAGATCAAAGGGGATTCTGCTGCAAAGCAGACCAAATTGAGTTAAACTTGCCACAAACCCAACATTCACTTACAAATAATTGAATTTCTTCACAAGCTTTCTGTAGAAGTGAAGGGTCAGAGGGTATATTTGTGTAACTTGTCTACAATCAGAGTACAGTTTTATGAGGGTGTATTAAATTGTGTAGGAAATATCTATGGAGATTCTCAGTCATCCAGGTCATAGTTGTTCCAAAGGTGCTTTTTCAAGAGGCAATTGGACTTTTGTGTTTTTCTTTGAAGACATTTCGCTTCTCATCCAAGAAACTTCTTCAGCTCTGACTGGATGGTTGGGAATGGAAGGATTTATAATCCTTGCAGGCAGCTGGTCATTTGCATTCTTTTAGCGGGTCATTGAAACCACCTGGAGGTTTATTTGTGTCATCAGAGTCACCTGAGTAGTGCAAATGGGTGTGGAGCCTTCTTGGAACTGTTGAAAGGACTGTGTTATAGGCTGTGTATAGGAAATACTAGAAATTTGACTCTTGCTGCTGCTCCTGCTCCTATGATTCGTTCCACATTAATCACATCACATTTAGGTACTGTCCATTTCACTTTCCAAGTGTAAAAACTGTCTTAAAGTATTAACTGCATCTGGAATTAACAGTAAAGTCTTATATATGCCCATTTATAAATAAAAACCAATGGGTTCAACCATATTTAAATTCAGAAAATTGGAATCTGAGAACTTTTATTTCACTGGATTCACTTGTATTGTTATATTGATGAAATCTTCTCAGTGTTTTAAAGAGACTACTAGCACAGATTAAAAGAGAGTTGAATTATTTGTGACACAACTTATTATATGAACCACATCACTTTGAAGGAACAATTGTGGAAATGGAGTGCTGCTATTAGCAGGTATCTATTAAAGAAAATATGTCACTGTAGCATGTTATGTCATTTACTTAATTTTGTTAGGCATGGTATATTTTCAAAAACAAACAATTTAAAATTTAAAAAGAATGGTTTAGGCAAGTCAATCTAATGAAACATATGTCTAGATTATTGTTCATCATAAAGCCAAAGAGCCTTGGTGGTGCAGGCTGTTAAATGCCTAGCACTTAGTTCCAGCTGCCTGCAATTAGTGCAGGCTCGAATCCCACCAGGCTCAAGGTTGACTCACCTTCCATCCTCTCGGGGTAGGTAAATTGAGGACCCAAGATTGTTGGGGGCAATAAGCCGACTTTGTAAAAATGCCGCTTAGTAATAAGCAGGCATATACAATGGAATGAAGGCTATTGCTGAGCGCATTGGGTTGTATCCCAAAAATTGCTGAGCACACTGGGTTGCATCCCAAAAATTGTAAGCCGCCCTGAGTCTCCGGAGAAGGGCGGCATATAAATGTAATTAAAAAAAAAATTGTAAGCCTCTCTGAGTCTTCCGAGAAGGGCGGCATATAAATGTAATTTTAAAAAAATCCTGGATTTTTAACTTCTTTCACTCAGCCCAACTCTTTTTAAATTAATATGTATAACAATATATAGTGAGGCAAAAATATTATTGGGCTAAATTGGATAAATTGAGTTACATTTTAATGTCTTTTTTTACTTTTCATTTTAACTTGATTCCCTTGATAAATAAAATATATTATATCAAAATGCTGCATTAGTTCATCATTCCTGGAAATTATAATTGTTCATCTTTCCTGGGAACTACTTATCATATGTGTCACCCATCATGTTTCCAGGAAAATCTAAATCTAAAGGGAAGAAGAACATGAATCTATATGATTTACAGGTTGCTGAAAGGAAGGATGTTAATGGAAGATAATGGAAACTACTGGAAATCTCAGGCCTTCAGACTACACAAGGCATGCACTTCAGGTAGAAGGGCCATTTAAGAACAACAGTGAATTGGTTACTTAATATTTAATATAATACGGCTGCTTTTTAACTCTGTGAAGGGAGTTTACTCATAAATTCTTTAAGAATTCAAAGTGAAATAAATGTACAACTTGAAGAAAGAAAGGAGAAACTAGGGGAAATACCTTAGCCTTAGAAGAAAATGTTGTGACATTTTTGAAATTAGCCTGCAGATAAAGTTTCAGCAAATTAATCACAATTAAAATAATTCTTTCTTTTTCTTTTTCTTTTTCTTTCTTTTTCTTTTTCTTTTTCTTTTTCTTTTTCTTTTTCTTTTTCTTTTTCTTTTTTTTTTTTCTTTTTCTTTTCTTTTTCTTTTCTTTTTCTTTTTCTTTTTCTTTTTCTTTTTCTTTTTCTTTTTCTTTTTCTTTTTCTTTTTCTTTCTTTTTCTTTTTCTTTCTTTCCTTCCTTCCTTCCTTCCTTCCTTCCTTCCTTCCTTCCTTCCTTCTTTCTTTCTTTCTTTCTTTCTTTCTTTCTTTCTTTCTTTCTTTCTTTCTTTCTTTCTTTATGTCACCCATCCTACAAAACAAGTGACTTAAAGCAGCATACAACAATTCTAAAACAATGAAAAATACCTAAAACGATTATATTATTAAAACAATATAAACTATAACGTCAAAGCTAAAACAACAACAAAAACAGGTGAAAGGATGTTAATAATAATTGAGTACCCACTACATCAATGGACCCTGGGGTTCCTAGACCTAATGCACAACCAAGACTTGAGGTAGATTCACTTGTGTTCAGAAGATCAGAAGTGAGAGAACCAGCCTAACTTAAGAGTGGAGACTCTTCCACCATATAATTGCCAGAGCCGAAAAGTCCCACCACCCAGGACATAGTTCCCTCGATGACAGAATCCCTAATATGCTCTGTTAGTTTGATCTGGTGGGGCAGGCTTATGAAATTGGAGAAAGAGAACCCCTCAAACAACCTGGTTCCATTCCATGCAGGGTTTTAAAGGTCAATACCAAAACCTTGAACTGGACTGGAAGAAAACTGGGAACCAAAACAGTTTGTTAAGCAAAAGTATGAAATGTGTTCATCCAGAAATACACATTACTACTCATGACACTGAATCTGCACAGGTTGAAATTTCCAAAGTTTCAACTATCCCCTTATTCCAGACATCAACCAGGACTTCAGGTGGACTGCAATAGTAAATAGAACAACTCCCAGCATTCTCTGAAACCTATATGTCCGTAGGGGCTGACATATCTAATCCTCTGTTAATGGATCCACCTTCCCTGAATTGTATAACAGTGCCAGAGGATCCAATGGTAAACAGATTAAGATCTGATCTCTGACGGGACTCTAGATTTGGTGTGTTGGGCTCTGGATCACCTGCTATATGGGATAGGCCCATGGTTGTTAATATCTGAGTCCCCTCAGATTCAACTTCCATTAAAGGAAGATTACAGTTCCCCAAGACCATGAGTCTGGAAATACCACTGCTAAACCAGAAATACAGTCAATGAGCTTTTGGCAGGGAGGTTGCTAGGGAGCCAAAGACTGGTATAATAGCAACAGTCCTAACTGATCTCTAGAGCTCAACTGAATGAACAGGATCTCATATCCAGTAACCTGTGGAGAGCACTCCTGAAAGCCATAAGCAATTCTCAGATGACATATAAATTGCCTTTGCTCTAGGTGCTTGTTTTCCATAAAGAGAGATTTTAGGCCTAGTGAAATCTCTCTTTTTACAGAGACTATATTTTTCTTGAACAACAGTAACTCCTACATAACAGAAAATTATCACAAAATGATAATTCAGTGATGAATATTGTTATGTATGTAGGTTTGAATGTTATTGGTTTATTTGAACTGTTCTTGTAAAATGTCAAATGGTATTGGTTTAAATAGTGCGGGAAGAAACCCTGCACTCCCATTGGCTGGCAGCTACGGCTGCAGGCTATAAGCAGTAGCCAAGCTAGGGCGGGTCTATTCGAGCTGTAGTCACTTAATAAACTCTTTGCTGGAACTCCTCGCGTCTGACTCTTCATGCAAACTTAACACTGGCGGCGAGGATGGGATTTCCCTGAAGAGAAGCGAGCGCGACGAACAAGCAACTGGCGAGATGGCTGTGCTGAACACCCCCAGCACCGTTCGATCCGGCGAAGACTGGGAATCGTATCGCGGATCGTTTCCACATGTTCCTGGAGAGCGATCTCGCCGGCATCCCGAGGCGGAAGAGGGCGGTCTTTCTCACGCACTGCGATCCGGCAGTCTTCAAAATGGCAAAGCGTTGGCGGGAGCAGCAGAGCTGAAGGTAATGGAATGGCCCGATTTAGAAACTTTTAAGAGCCCATTCGCCCCACAAGTATCGTGCCTCATTAAGAGACACGAATTTTACCATCGGGATCAAGGGGATAGCAAGAATGTTAATGACTTCGTGGCAAGTTTAAGGGACATTGGGGTCTTTGTGACTTTACCAACTTAGAAGAGGCCATCGTGTCGGTTTGTTTTAGGCCTAAAAGATAAGGTCTTACAAAGCAAACTTTTAATGAAACCTAAGATCACGTTTAAAGAGGCCATTGAAGAAGCTGTTTCAGCGGAAGCCACCAAGTCCTCAGCTGCGGCCATGAAAAGATTAACAAGGCCTCAAGCCAGGCCTCAAGCCATTCTGATGGGGAAAAATCCACAACAGCTCATTTGAACAAATAGACTCTGATTCTGATGGCAGTGAGACAGAGGAGGGATTTTTAAACTCAGAATGGAGAAAAAAGAAAAGACTCTGGGAAAAACAGGCAAGGATTCTATTGCAGAGGCTGTGGGGGCACCCCGCACTGAATGAAGTTCTTTGACTCCATTTGCCTACGTTGTGAAAGGGGTCACATAGCCAGAGTCTGCAAATCATCCAGAACTCCACCAGTTAGGAAGAAAATTCCTGATAGAGACTTTAAGCCCAACAATTTCCTTGAAAAATGGGGCGAAATTTAGAACAAATGGCAAGAATGAAACTCACCAAACAATCACTATTGGTCATTCTTCACCCTTAAATAGCAGAAAAGTACGTGAAGGTGTTTATTGAAGGAAGGCCTTGCCAAATGGAAGTGGACTCAGGCTCTTATTTATCTATGGTGTCATGGGACACTATCCACAGACTCTTTCCCAAAATTCAGAAAAAGCATTTCCAGAAGCAAGCACTGACTCTCAAAGACTACCAAGGGAACAAGATTCCAGTAGTTGGAGCAAGAGATTTCAAGCGTGCAGTTTAAAGGCCACACCAAATGTTTGCCCCTGACCATCGTGGACAAGGATCGCCCAAGTTTGCTGGGACTTGAGTGGTTCAAGCCACTTGGCATCGAGGTGACTGGCATCCATCAGTGAGCAGTTCTGACTGGGAAGAGTCCTTGAAGTCTGAGTTTCCAGAGGTCTTCAGCGAAGGACTGGGCAAGTATATGGGGACCCCTATTGCTTTCAGTTTAGACCCCAAGGTGCAATTCATTTAAAGCCCAGGAGGGTCCCATTTGCTTTAAAGGAAAAAATTGATGCACAATTAGATAAGCTCATTGCTCAAGGGGTTTTAGAGCCTACTGACCACTCCAGATGGGAAACACCCATAGTCACACCAGTTAAGGCTGATGGGTCAGTGAGAATCTGTGGTGACTACAAGGGGACACTTAACCATGCTGCAGCAGAGCGCATATCCTGTACCAGTTGTGCATCATCTGCTCCATTCCCTTGGCAGGGGTACAGTATTTGCTAAACTGGACTTAGCTCAGGCATATCAACAATTAACAGTTGATGATGCCACTGCAGAGGCACAAACAATTGTGACTCATAGAGGTGCCTTCAAATGTAAAAGACTACAATTTGGAGTAAGCGTGGCACCTGGCATTTTTCAAAGCCTTATGGAAAGAATGTTGCAAGGACTGCCAGGGGTAGTGCCTTATTTTGATGATGTATTAATCTCTGCTGAAAATGACACTCAGCTTCAAGAAAGACTCAGAGAAGTCCTTACCAGATTCAGAAAAGCGGGTTTAAAAGTCAAGGAAGACAAATGTACACTCAAAACAGACAGAGTTGAGTTCCTGGGGTATATGATTGACAAGCATGGCATCCACCTTACTGATGCCAAGGTTAAAGCAATCAAGGAAGCCCCTAAACCTCGATGCAAGGCAGATTTACAAGCCTTCCTTGGACTTATTAACTTTTACCACATGTTTCTACCTCACAAAGCATCTATTGCTGAGCCCTTACATCGCCTGCTTGATAAGAAAGCTGTTTGGATCTGGGGGCGGAAGGAACAGTCAGCATTTAACAGTATTAAGAGACTAATCACGTCTGATGCTGTGTTGATACAATTCTCTGAGAAGTTGCCTGTTGTTCTGACTTGTGATGCATCCCCTTTTGGAGTGGGGGTTTTGAGTCACAGGCTTCCCAATGGAAGGAAGCCCCAATTGCATTTACTCTCACTTTGACCAAAGCAGAGAGGAATTATAACCAATTGGACAAGGAGGCTTTAGCAGTTGTTGCAGCTGTTAAGAAATTTCATGAATATCTGTATGGCAGGTCATTCACCATTGTTACAGATCACAAACCTTTATTAGGCATTGTGGCAGGAGACAAACCTACACCTAATATCCTGTCACCAAGAATGCTGAGGTGGACTGAATTTCTTGCAGCCTATTCATACAAACTGATTCACAGGCCTGGCAAGGACATTGGACATGCTGATGCACTGAGTCATTGCCCACTACCTTGCCACAAGGAGGACTTTGAACTTGAAACTCACACCTTTTTCCTAGAGACTGTTGCTAAGCTTCCAGTCCATGCTGCTGAGATTGCCAGAGAGACTGCCAAAGATGCTGTGTTGGCACCTGTTATGGACTGGATTAAGAAAGGTTGGCCTCTTCAAGATCTACCTCACCTTGCCCAACATTTTAAGTCCAGGCAAACTGAATTATCTGTATTGAGAGGATGTATTTTGTGGGGTAACAGGGTGGTTATTCCTGCAAAACTGCAAAGGGAGGTTTTGGAAATGTTACATGAGGGTCATCCTGGGATTGTAAGGATGAAAGGTTTGGCCAGGAGTTATGTATGGTGGCCAGGTATTGACAAAATGGTTGAAAACTGGGTAGCATCTTGTCCCAATTGCCAGGTAGTCAGGCCTGCCCCACCTCACGCCCCACACAGGAATGGGAATGTCCTAGGGGCCCATGGTCTAGAATCCACATTGATTTTGCAGGCCCTACAAGAGGGCACTTTCCTAATTATAGTAGATGCATATTCCAAATGGCTAGAGGTAATTCCCATGACATCCACTACAACTGAGGCTGTCATCAAGCAGCTCAGAAAATTATTTGTCACCCATGGGTTACCAGATGTCCTTGTCTCTGACAATGGCCCTCAATTCACATCTAACATTTTTGAATCCTTTCTAGCTCAACAGGGCATCAGACATGCCCTCACTGCCCCTGGGCACCCTTCGACCAATGGCGGGCTGAACGCATGTGCGCTTCACCAAAGAAAGCTTCAGCAGCTGGGTCCTGGGGACATCACTGAGAAGCTTGAAAAACTTCTTAGTGTTCAACACATCACTCCTAGCCCATCAAATAACTTGTCCCCAGCAGAGTTGTTGATGGGCAGGAAACTTAGGTCTCCCCTTTACCTTCATCCCTTACTTAGCACCTAACGCACCACTGGATTCCACTTCCAAAGTTCGTTCTTTTAGTGTGGAGATTCTGTCTATGCTAGGAACCTTATAGGTGAACCTTTGTGGATTCCTGCTGAAATAACTCACATCACTGGCCCTCGTTCTTACAGGGTACAAGCGGAGGATGGCCTCCTCTGGAGCAGGCACATTGACCAACTTAGATCCAGGTTCCCTCAGGAACATCAACCCTGTCCTCTCTAGGTCCCTCACCTGATGTTCCATCTAGGGGAAGGAGGGGAACAGGAGGAAAATCAGCAAACAGGAATCAACCCCATGTGTAACGAGCCATTGGACAGGAACCATCGAACCCTGTCACAAAGCCAAGATCCATCTTTAGAAGTGGAAGATTGCACATCACTACCTGACTTGGGTGCTGACATTGGAATGGAGATGGGTTGGGAGGAGAGACCAGAATCTAACAGTCTAACAGGGTCTTCTTCCTCAGGAAGTCCCAACAGGGAAATGTCAGTAGACACATTTCCCTTCTCACTGGTGAGCGTTAAAGCTTCTGAACCACGAAGGTCTCAAGCGTTACGTAAGAGCCCCACCTATTTAAGGAATACATTAGATAGGTTGGGGTTTGGTATGGACTGAACCTAGTGGGAGGGGTGTTATGTATGTAGGTTTGAATGTTATTGGTTTATTTGAACTGTTCTTGTAAAATGTCAAATGGTATTGGTTTAAATAGTGCGGGAAGAAACCCTGCACTCCCATTGGCTGGCAGCTACGGCTGCAGGCTATAAACAGCAAGCAAGCTAGGATGGGTCTATTCGAGCTGTAGTCACTTAATAAACTCTTTGCTGGAACTCCTCGCGTCTGACTCTTCATGCAAACTTAACAAATATATCTTTGAGAACTTCAATTCCCTAAGACATATTTAAAAGGATGAATATGTATCTTCTTGTTTTTCTTCTACTTCCTAGCATATTCCCACAGGTGCAGGGTCGCTTTCAGATCACTGAATGTCACTGATAAATAAATGAATATGTATCATTTATATAAATCAGTTATGATCCTTGAACTGTTTTACTACTTGAAAAAGTGAAAAACAATTTTGATGACATGAAATCAGTGGGGGAAAAACACCTAAAGTATGAATTGTTTTGGACACCGTAAAGGACAATTTGCTTGTTTCCCCGTTACTTTTGCAGAGTAGAATCATATAGATTCTGGTCTCCCTGCCTTTTCAATCAGCTATTAAATAGCAGTATTCAGGGTGTCAAACTTGCGCCACATGCAGACCACAACACCCCAGCTCCACAAATGAAAAAACACCATGAAACATCACGTGACAGCAACATGAGGTGGTGAGTTTGACACCTGTGAAGTATATCATAAAGATTCATTTGTTTGAGTGATTTTTGCCAGCAACTTGAGAAGGAAGATATTGCATGACTCTATAAAACTTAAAAGTTTGGATTGAGAATCTGTATCAAGCCTATATTATGTCAAAGCAATACAAATTATCAGCAATCCCTAATAGATGTTTCACAACCTAAGCTGATCTGGCTTTGTGACTTTATCCACTTGCAGCCTGTATAGATTGTTTGGAATTGTTTTACTTAAGAAAGCAGCTAAAGAAAGAAATGGCTTTTTTTTCTGACAGCAGGTTGGTTATTTTAGGAAATATTTCAGGGAACGGGGAGTATTTTGGAGTTGAATCTTTCTAGTGCTTCTGTAGTTGCTGTTGAGTTTTCTTCTTTTAATAGAAGTTTCCATTTCAAGCAATTTCAGGAAATAATAAAAAGTTGGTAGTAAAATTAGCGATTGTGTTACACATTGCTAAAATTAAAGAATAATTCTTTTCCTAGGTTCTACAATAACATAATTGTACTCTCAACCTAGCACTGCTAGATGATAGATACATAACTTCCATATTGTTATCAACTGAGTCAAGTTAATAAATATAAATTTCAAATAAATATCTACATTGCAATATATCCTTCAATCTATCAGTACATGGCTATGTAAAAACCTGCATGCAAATGTGTATGTGGAAATAAAGTAAAGACAGATACTGTACTTCTATAACATTAAGGAGGATTATGGTTCAGCAATACACAAACAACTCCCAATTGTTTTTGTCTGAAGAGCAGAAGTAGTAATTGATGCTTATAATTTGTTGGCATAGTTCAGATTGGAAGATTGCAGGTAAAAATGAAGTCAAATGAAACATGGGAAATTATTGGCTTTTCAGTTCTGAAAATAATATAGCAACAGGAGGGCTAATATCTCAGCATGATATGCAGATTGGTCAAATACAGCATTTGATTTTTAAAAGCAATAGAATATGCATTATTTATAGTGGTATCCCTAATCCTCAGAGAAATCAGTTTTTAATTCCTTCAAGCTGTTACATGTTTTTTTTATAACTGAATATTTGGTGGCTTAATCTCTTTCCTCCAAGATAATTTATTATTCATATGGACCCAACAATCAAAGATTTTGGGAAGATTATAAAATAATTTAAAAACATTCAAAACAGTTGAAAGAATAAATCAACAAAACAATGAAATAAAGCAACAATTTCATGATTATGAACTATCTAAATTATCCAGTGTTAGACATATGTCAGTTCTGGCATCTCCATTCTCAGCTGAGTTATCTCAAATTCCACAGTTGGATATTTGTTGTATTAGTTCTTTTTAACCACTTTGGATACTTAGTGGAAA
>CM019149.1:268760581-268775946 GCA_009733165.1 Naja naja | reverse complement strand
AAAAAAACAGGTGAAAGGATGTTAATAATAATTGAGTACCCATACATCAATGGACCCTGGGTTCCTAGACCTAATGCAACCAAGACTTGAGGTAGATTCACTTGTGTTCAGAAGATCAGAAGAGAGAACCAGCCTAACTAAGAGTGAGACTCTTCCACCATATAAATTGCCAGAGCCAAAAAGTCCCACCACCCAGGACATAGTTCCCTCGATGACAGAATCCCTAATATGCTCTGTTAGTTTGATCTGGTGGGGCAGGCTTATGAAATTGGAGAAAGAGAACCCTCAAAACCTGGTTCCATTCCATGCAGGGTTTTAAAGGTCAATACCAAAACCTTGAACTGGACTGGAAGAAAACTGGGAACCAAAACAGTTTGTTAAGCAAAAGTATGAAATGTGTTCATCCAGAAATACACATTACTACTCATGACACTGAATCTGCACAGGTTGAAATTTCCAAAGTTTCAACTATCCCCTTATTCCAGACATCAACCAGGACTTCAGGTGGACTGCAATAGTAAATAGAACAACTCCCAGCATTCTCTGAAACCTATATGTCCGTAGGGGCTGACATATCTAACTCTGTTAATGGATCCACCTTCCCTGAATTGTATAACAGTGCCAGAGGATCCAATGGTAAACAGATTAAGATCTGATCTCTGACGGGACTCTAGATTTGGTGTGTTGGGCTCTGGATCACCTGCTATATGGATAGGCCCATATTGTTAATATCTGAGTCCCTCAGATTCAACTTCCATTAAAGGAAGATTACAGTTCCCAAGACCATGAGTCTGGAAATACCACTGCTAAACCAGAAATACAGTCAATGAGCAGGAGGTTGCTAGAGCCAAAGACTGGTATAATAGCAACAGTCCTAACTGATCTCTAGAGCTCAACTGAATGAACAGGATCTCATATCCAGTAACCTGTGGAGAGCACTCCTGAAAGCCATAAGCAATTCTCAGATGACATATAAATTGCCTTTGCTCTAGGTGCTTGTTTTCCATAAAGAGAGATTTTAGGCCTAGTGAAATCTCTTTTACAGAGACTATATTTCTTGAACAACAGTAACTCCTACATAACAGAAAAAATTATCACAAAATGATAATTCAGTGATGAATATTGTTATGTATGTAGGTTTGAATGTTATTGGTTTATTTGAACTGTTCTTGTAAAATGTCAAATGGTATTGGTTTAAATAGTGCGGAAGAAACCCTGCACTCCCATTGGCTGGCAGCTACGGCTGCAGGCTATAAGAAGCAGCCGAGCTGCAAGCCAGGACGGGTCTATTCGAGCTGTAGTCACTAATAAACTCTTTGCTGGAACTCCTCGCCTGACTCTTCATGCAAACTTAACACTGGCGAGGATGGGATTTCCTGAAGAGAAGACGACGCATCTAACAAGCAACTGAGCGAGATGGCTGCGCTGAACACCCCCAGCACCGCTCGATCCGGCGACGGAAGACTGGGAATCGAGCGGATCGCTTCCACATGTTCCTGGAGGGGAACGATCTCGCCGCATCCCCGAGACGGAAGAGGGCGGTCTTTCTCACGACTGCGGTCCGCAGTCTTCAAAATGGCAAAGGCGCATGGAGCAGCAGAGCTGAAGGTAATGGAATGGCCCGATTTAGAGAAACTTTAAGAGCCCATTACCCACAAGTATCGCGGCCTCATTAAGAGACACTAATTTTACCCGGGATCAAGGGGATAGCGAGAATGTTAATGACTTCGTGGCAAGTTTAGGGACATTGGGGTGCTTGTGACTTTACCAACTTAGAAGAGGCCATGCGTGATCGGTTTGTTTTAGGCCTAAAAGATAAGGTCTTACAAAGCAAACTTTTAATGAAACCTAAGATCACGCTTAAAGAGGCCATTGAAGAAGCTGTTTCAGCGAAGCCACCAAGTCCTCAGCTGCGCCATGAAAAGATTAACAAGGCCTCAAGCCAGGCCTCAAGCCATTCTGATGGGGAAAATCCACAACAGCTCATTGAACAAATAGACTCTGATTCTGATGGCAGTGAGGCAGAGGAGGGATTTTAAACTCAGAATGGAGAAGAAAAGAAAAGACTCTGGGAAAAACAGGCAAGGGTTCTATTGCAGAGGCTGTGGGGGCCACCCCGACTGAATGCAAGTTCTTTGACTCCATTTGCCTACGCTAGAGAAACGGGTCACATAGCCAGAGTCTGCAAATCATCCAGAACTCCACCAGTTAGGAAGAAATTCCTGATAGAGACTTTAAGCCCAACAATTTCCTTGAAAAATGGGGCTAAATTTAGAAGCAAATGGCAAGAATGAAACTCACCAAACAATCACTATTGGTCATTCTTCACCCTTAAAAGCAGAAAAGTACATGAAGGTGTTTATTGAAGGAAGGCCTTGCCAAATGGAAGTGGACTCAGGCTCTTATTTATCTATGGTGTCATGGGACACTATCCACAGACTCTTTCCCAAAATTCAGAAAAGCATTTCCAGAAGCAAGCACTGACTCTCAAAGACTACCAAGGGAACAAGATTCCAGTAGTTGGAGCAAGAGATTTCAACGTGCAGTTTAAAGGCCACACCAAACGCTTGCCCCTGACCATCGTGGACAAGGATCGCCAAGTTTGCTGGGACTTGAGTGGTTCAAGCCACTTGGCATCGAGGTGACTGGCATCCATCACGTGAGCAGTTCTGACTGGGAAGAGTCCTTGAAGTCTGAGTTTCCAGAGGTCTTCAGCGAAGGACTGGGCAAGTATATGGGGACCCCTATTGCTTTCAGCCTAGACCCCAAGGTGCCCCCAATTCATTTAAAGCCCAGGAGGGTCCCATTTGCTTTAAAGGAAAAAATTGATGCACAATTAGATAAGCTCATTGCTCAAGGGGTTTTAGAGCCTACTGACCACTCCAGATGGGAAACACCCATAGTCACACCAGTCAAGGCTGATGGGTCAGTGAGAATCTGTGGTGACTACAAGGGGACACTTAACCATGCGCTGCAGCAGAGCGATATCCTGTACCAGTTGTGCATCATCTGCTCCATTCCCTTGGCAGGGGTACAGTATTTGCTAAACTGGACTTAGCTCAGGCATATCAACAATTAACAGTTGATGATGCCACTGCAGAGGCACAAACAATTGTGACTCATAGAGGTGCCTTCAAATGTAAAAGACTACAATTTGGAGTAAGCGTGGCACCTGGCATTTTTCAAAGCCTTATGGAAAGAATGTTGCAAGGACTGCCAGGGTAGTGCCTTATTTTGATGATGTATTAATCTCTGCTGAAAATGACACTCAGCTTCAAGAAAGACTCAGAGAAGTCCTTACCAGATTCAGAAAAGCGGGTTTAAAAGTCAAGGAAGACAAATGTACACTCAAAACAGACAGAGTTGAGTTCCTGGGGTATATGATTGACAAGCATGGCATCCATCCTACTGATGCCAAGGTTAAAGCAATCAAGGAAGCCCCTAAACCTCGATGCAAGGCAGATTTGCAAGCCTTCCTTGGACTTATTAACTTTACCACATGTTTCTACCTCACAAAGCATCTATTGCTGAGCCCTTACATCGCCTGCTTGATAAGAAAGCTGTTTGGATCTGGGGCGGAAGGAACAGTCAGCATTTAACAGTATTAAGAGACTAATCACGTCTGATGCTGTGTTGATACAATTCTCTGAGAATTTGCCTGTTGTTCTGACTTGTGATGCATCCCCTTTTGGAGTGGGGGGTTTTGAGTCACAGGCTTCCCAATGGAAGGGAAGCCCCAATTGCATTTTACTCTCGCACTTTGTCCAAAGCAGAGAGGAATTATAGCCAATTGGACAAGGAGGCTTTAGCAGTTGTTGCAGCTGTTAAGAAATTTCATGAATATCTGTATGGCAGGTCATTCACCATTGTTACAGATCACAAACCTTTATTAGGCATTGTGGCAGGAGACAAACCTACACCTAATATCCTGTCACCAAGAATGCTGAGGTGGACTGAATTTCTTGCAGCCTATTCATACAAACTGATTCACAGGCCTGGCAAGGACATTGGACATGCTGATGCACTGAGTCGTTGCCCACTACCTTGCCACAAGGAGGACTTTGAACTTGAAACTCACACCTTTTCCTGGAGACCGTGGCTAAGCTTCCAGTCCATGCTGCTGAGATTGCCAGAGAAACTACCAAAGATGCTGTATTAGCACCTGTTATGGGCTGGATTAAGAAAGGTTGGCCTCTTCAAGATCTACCTCACCTTGCCCAACCTTTTAAGTCCAGGCAAACTGAATTATCTGTATTAAGAGGATGTATTTTGTGGGGTAACAGGGTGGTTATTCCTGCAAAACTGCAAAGGGAGGTTTTGGAAATGTTACATGAGGGTCATCCTGGGATTGTAAGGATGAAAGGTTTGGCCAGGAGTTATGTATGGTGGCCAGGTATTGACAAAATGGTTGAAAACTGGGTAGCATCTTGTCCCAATTGCCAGGTAGTCAGGCCTGCCCCACCTCACGCCCCCACACAGGAATGGGAATGTCCTAGGGGCCCATGGTCTAGAATCCACATTGATTTTGCAGGCCCTACAAGAGGGCACACTTTTCTAGATGCATATTCCAAATGGCTAGAGGTAATTCCCATGACATCCACTACAACTGAGGCTGTCATCAAGCAGCTCAGAAAATTGTTTGTAACCCATGGGTTACCAGATGTCCTTGTTTCTGACAATGGCCCTCAATTCACATCTAACATTTTTGAATCCTTTCTAGCTCAACAGGGCATCAGACATGCCCTCACTGCCCCGGGCTGAACGCATGGTACGCTTCACCAAAGAGAAGCTTCAGCAGCTGGGTCCTGGGGACATCACTGAGAAGCTTGAAAACTTCTTAGTGTTCAACACATCACTCCTAGCCCATCAAATAACTTGTCCCCAGCAGAGTTGTTGATGGGCAGGAAACTTAGGTCTCCCTTGACCGCCTTCATCCCACTTACGCACCTACGCACCACTGGATTCCACTTCCAAAGTTCGTTCTTTTAGTGTGGGAGATTCTGTCTATGCTAGGAACCTTATAGGTGAACCTTTGTGGATTCCTGCTGAAATAACTCACATCACTGGCCCTCGTTCTTACAGGGTACAAACAGAGGATGGCCTCCTCTGGAGCAGGCACATTGACCAACTTAGATCCAGGTTCCCTCAGGAACATCAACCCTGTCCTCTCTAGGTCCCTCACCTGATGTTCCTTCTAGGGGAAGGAGGGGAACAGGAGGAAAATCAGCAAACAGGAATCAACCCCATGTGTAACGAGCCATTGCGACAGGAACCATCCCGAACCCTGTCACAAAGCCAAGATCCATCCTTAGAAGTGGAAGATTGCACATCACTACCTGACTTGGGTGCTGACATTGGAATGGAGATGGGTTGGGAGGAGAGACCAGATCTAACAGTCTAACAGGGTCTTCTTCCTCAGGAAGTCCCAACAGGGAAATGTCAGTAGACACATTTCCCTCTCACTGGGTGAGAACGTTAAAGCTTCTGAACCACGAAGGTCTCAACGTACACGTAAGAGCCCCACCTATTTAAAGGAATACATTAGATAGGTTGGGGTTTGGTATGGACTGAACCTAGTGGGGAGGGGTGTTATGTATGTAGGTTTGAATGTTATTGGTTTATTTGAACTGTTCTTGTAAAATGTCAAATGGTATTGGTTTAAATAGTGCGGGAAGAAACCCTGCACTCCCATTGGCTGGCAGCTACGGCTGCAGGCTATAAGAAGCAGCCGTAGCCAAGCTAGGATGGGTCTATTCGAGCTGTAGTCACTTAATAAACTCTTTGCTGGAACTCCTCGCGTCTGACTCTTCATGCAAACTTAACAAATATATCTTTGAGAACTTCAATTCCCTAAGACATATTTAAAAAGGATGAATATGTATCTTCTTGTTTTTCTTCTACTTCCTAGCATATTCCCACAGGTGCAGGGTCCGCTTTTCAGATCACTGAATGTCACTTCGATAAATAAATGAATATGTATCATTTATATAAATCAGTTATGATCCTTGAACTGTTTTTACTACTTGAAAAAGTGAAAAACAATTTTGATGACATGAAATCAGTGGGGGAAAAACACCCTAAAGTATGAATTGTTTTGGACACCGGTAAAGGACAATTTGCTTGTTTCCCACGTTACTTTTGCCAGAGTAGAATCATATAGATTCTGGTCTCCCCTGCCTTTTCAATCAGCTATTAAATAGCAGTATTCAGGGGTGTCAAACTTGCGGCCACATGCAGACCACAACACCCCAGCTCCACAAATGAAAAAAACACCATGAAACATCACGTGACAGCAACATGAGGTGGTGAGTTTGACACCTGTGAAGTATATCATAAAGATTCATTTGTTTGAGTGATTTTTTGCCAGCAACTTGAGAAGGAAGATATTGCATGACTCTATAAAACTTAAAAGTTTGGATTGAGAATCTGTATCAAGCCTATATTATGTCAAAGCAATACAAAATTATCAGCAATCCCTAATAGATGTTTCACAACCTAAGCTGATCTGGCTTTGTGACTTTATCCACTTGCAGCCTGTATAGATTGTTTGGAATTGTTTTACGAAGAAAGCAGCTAAAGAAAGAAATGGCTTTTTTTTTCTGACAGCAGGTTGGTTATTTTAGGAAATATTTCAGGGAACGGGGAGTATTTTGGAGTTGAATCTTTCTAGTGCTTCTGTAGTTGCTGTTGAGTTTTTCTTTTAATGAAAATGAAAGTTTCCATTTCAAGCAATTTCCAGGAAATAATTAAAAAGTTGGTAGTAAAATTAGCGATTGTGTTACACATTGCTAAAATTAAAAGAATAATTCTTTTCCTAGGTTCTACAATAACATAATTGTACTCTCAACCTAGCACTGCTAGATGATAGATACATAACTTCCATATTGTTATCAACTGAGTCAGTTAATAAATATAAATTTCAAATAAATATCTACATTGCAATATATCCTTCAATCTATCAGTACATGGCTATGTAAAACCTGCATGCAAATGTGTATGGGGGAAATAAAGTAAAAGACAGATACTGTACTTCTATATACATTAAGGAGGATTATGGTTCAGCAATACACAAACAACTCCCAATTGTTTTTTGTCTGAAGGCGAAAGTAGTAATTGATGCTTATAATTTGTTGGCATAGTTCAGATTGGAAGATTGCAGGTAAAAATGAAGTCAAATGAAAACATGGGAAATTATTGGCTTTTCAGTTCTGAAAGAATATAGCAACAGGAGGGCTAATATCTCAGCATGATATGCAGATTGGTCAAATACAGCATTTGATTTTTAAAGCAATAGAATATGCATTATTTATAGTGGTATCCCTAATCCTCAGAGAAATCAGTTTTTAAATTCCTTCAAGCTGTTACATGTTTTTTTTATAACTGAATATTTGGTGGCTTAATCTCTTTCCTCCAAGATAATTTATTATTCATATGGACCCAACAATCAAAGATTTTTGGGAAGATTATAAAATAATTTAAAAACATTCAAAACAGTTGAAAGAATAAATCAACAAAACAATGAAATAAAGCAACAATTTCATGATTATGAACTATCTAAATTATCCAGTGTTAGACATATGTCAGTTCTGGCATCTCCATTCTCAGCTGAGTTATCTCAAATTCCACAGTTGGATATTTGTTGTATTAGTTCTTTTAACCACTTTGGATACTTAGTGGAAAGAACTAGAAATCAAATAAATAATAATTTATTATCACAATTGGCAAAGAGAAATAATATGTCTCTGTCACTAAGGATTGCCCTGCTAAAAGCAGCTGTGTTCAAATCTATAGGGATATTTAATTACATATTCATTTATATTTCCAAAATATGTTCCTTCTATGGCTCTCCAATGCTATATAGTAGAATTGTTGGTCTTCCCATTATTTTCACTGCTACAGAATTAGGAATTGATTTGTTACTTTGCCAAGAATTCCTTGTAAGTTGCCAGTTCTATGAGTTACAGGCAGATGGATGTTGATTGGAATTTCTCTGAACTGGCTAGAAGCCTTTGGCATCAATAGCACAACAAAGGGATTTTACTTCCATTTTAAAAGATTCATGAAGCATGGCAGATTTTCCTTGTTGTTTCATTCTAAGAAAGGATGCTCAATCACATTGAATTGGTGTGAATTAAGGTATTACAGCATTGCTATTTGACACTGAAACAATTTAGAACATACTCTTCTGGAACTGAATCATAGAAGGAATAGTTGGAAGGTACACTGGAGACCATGTAGTGCAATGCTATTCCTATGGCAGGAATGTACCATTATGTACTTTCCTACAGTAGTCTTGGATTAAACGCTTTCAGAAACAGAGCTGACCGGCTCTTGAGCAATCTGTTCAATAGCTAAACACTTCCTAATGGTAGGGGATTTTTATTAAAGCCCTTCGTCCATATAATTTATGATCCATTGGTACCTGTTCATTTATTTGCAGAACAATAGCACTACTTGTGCTGGTAGATTGATTTCTCTCCAAAATGTATGGCTTTCTTTGTACACAACATATTTATTCACTTGTTTTTGTTTCAGACAAGAACTGAATATTTTTTATTAGCTGAGCTCTGGAGAGTCTTTGGCATGAGGGTTGGATCTAACACCACATACGTAAATGTGAACATTCATTAGTATATGTTATGATCCGATATGTAATCTAGACCTCTTTTAGACATTTTGAGCTCATTCCAAATTATGATGTCATTGTAATATAGCTTTAACTGATAATTCTTTCTCGAATATTTTGCACAAAAGATCAATGCTATTTGTGTTAAGTTTGCATGAAGAGACAGACGAGTGCTTCAAGCTCTTTGTTTATTAGTGACTACAGCTCAGAACGAACCCACTTTGGCTGGGCTGGCTGCTACTTATAGCCAGCAGTCGTTGCCAGCCAATCAGAGTGCAGGGTTTTCCCGACTTTTAAACCAATCATTTCTTACATTTTACAAGAACAGTTCAAACTAAACCAATGACTTTAAACCTTCATACATAACACCCCTACTAGGTTCAGTCCATACTCAAACCCCAACCTATCTAATGTATTCTTTTAAATAGGTGGGGCTCTTACGCGTGCTGAGACCTACATGGTTCAGATGTTTTAAGGTTCTCACCTTGTGAGGGAGGAAATGTGTCTGCTGACATTTCCTTACTAGGACTTGTAGTAATGGTAGAACCTGTTTGGTTACTACAACCTGGTCTCTCCTCCCAATCCATCTCCAACCCAATGTCAGCACCTAAATCAGGTAATGATGTACAATCTTCCATTTGTGAAAATGGTTGTTGGTATTGTGACAGGTTTTGGGATGGTTCCTGTCGTGTTAGCTCGTTACACATGGGGTTGATTCTTGCTTGTTCATTACACTCATGATTCTCCCCTTCCCCTAGAAGAGGTATTAGGTATGGGAACCAGAGAGGAGCAAAGCGATGCTCCTGAGGCAATCTGGATCTTAACTGATCAATGTGCCTGCTCCAGAGGACACCATCCTCCGTTTGTACCCTGTAAGACCTGGGGCCTGTGATTTGGGTTATCTCAGCAGGAATCCATAATGGTTCACCCATAAGGTTCTTAGCATAAACAGAATCACCCACAGTGAATGTGCAATTTGGCTAGTGGAATCTAGTGGTGCGTGGGTGCGTAAGTGGGATGAAGGCGATCAAGGGGAGACCTGAGTTTCCTACCCATCAACAATTCAGCTGGGGACAAATTAGTTGAGGGGTTGGGAGTGATATGCTGAACACTGAGAAGTTTTTCAACTCTCTCAGTGATATCCCCTGGACCCAATTGCTGAAGTTTTTCCTTGGTAAATCGTACCATACGTTCAGCCCGGCCATTAGCCAAAGGATGCCCAGGGGCTGTCAGGGCATGTCTGATACCCTGTTGTGCTAGATATGATTCAAAAAGGTTGGATGTAAATTGAGGGCCATTGTCAGAAACAAGCACATTAGGTAACCCGTGAGTTACAAAAAGCTTTTTAAGCTGTTTGATGACAGCATCAGTTGTGGTGGATGCCATAGGGATCACCTCTAGCCATTTGGAATATGCATCAACTATAATTAGGAAAGTGTGCCCTCTGGTAGGGCCAGCAAAATCAATGTGAATCCTGGACCATGGGCCCCTAGGACATTCCCATTCCTGTGTGGGGGCGAGAGGTGAGGCAGGCCTGACTACCTGACAGTTGGGACAAGATGCAACCCAGTTTTCAACCATTTTGTCAATACCTGGCCACCATACATAACTCCTGGCCAATCCCTTCATTCTGACAATACCTGGATGACCCTCATGTAACATTTCCAAAACCTCTTTTTGCAGTTTTGTAGGAATAACCACCCTGTTACCCCACAAAATACATCAATACAGATAATTCAGTTTGCCTGGATTTAAAAGGTTGGGCAAGTTGAGGTAGATCTTGAAGAGGCCAACCTTCTTAATCCAGCCTATAACAGGAGCCAATACAGTGTCTTTGGCAGTCTCTCTGGCAAATTCAGCAGCATGCACTGGAAGCTTGGCAACAGTTTCTAGGAAAAAGGTGTAAGTCTCAGGAGCAAAGTCCTCAGTGTGAGAAGGAAGTGGGCAGCAACTCAAAGCATCTGCATGCCCAATGTCTTTGCCAGGCCTGTGGATGAGTTTGTATGAATAAGCAGCAAGAAATTCAGTCCACCTCAGCATTCTTGGTGACAGGATAGTGGGCGGGTTTGTCTCCTGCCACAATGCCTAACAGAGGTTTGTGATCTGTGACAATGGTAAATGTTCTCCCATATAAATACTCATGGAATTTCTTGACAGCTGCAACAATTGCCAAGGCTTCCTTGTCCAGTTGGCTGTAGTTCCTCTCTGCTTTGGTCAAGGTGCGAGAGTAAAATGCAATAGGGCTTCCTCCGCTGGGAAGCCTGTGGCTCAAACCCCCACTCCAAAAGGGGATGCATCACAAGTCAGTACAACAGGCAAATTCTCAGAGAACTGTATCAGTACAGCATCAGACGTGATTAGTCTTTTAATATTGTTAAATGCAGATTGTTCTTTTCTGCCCCAGACCCACACAGACTTTTGTCTAATAATCTGTGCAGTGGTTCTGCAATGGTTGCCTTCTGAGGTAGGAACATGTGATAAAAGTTAATGAGTCCAAGGAAGGCTTGCAAATCTGTTTTACATTTTGGTCTAGGGGCTTCTTTGATTGCCTGAACCTTGGCATCTGTGGGTGGATACCATGCTTGTCAATCATATAGCCCAAGAACTCAACCTTGTCAGTTCTAAGAGTGCATTTTTCTTCCTTGACTTTTAACCCCGCTTTTTGAATCTGGTAAGGACTTCTCTGAGTCTCTCTTGTAACTGAATGTCATTTTCAGCAGAGATTAACACATCATCAAAGTAAGGTACTACCCTGGCAGTCCTTGGAGCATCCTTTCCATAAGGCTTTGGAAGATGCCTGGTGCCACGCTTACTCCAAACTGTAACTTTTACATTTGAAAGCACCTCTATGAGTCACAATGGTTTGGGCCTCTGCAGTGGCATCATCAACTGTTAGTTGTTGATATGCCTGGGCCAGTCCAATTTGGCAAAGACTGTACCCTGCCAAGTGAATGTAGTAAATGATGCACCACTGGAACTGGATATGCGCTCTGTTGAAGCGCATGGTTCAATGTCCCCTTATAGTCTCCACAGATTCTCACTGACCCATCAGTCTTGACTGGTGTGACTATGGGTGTCTCCCACCTGGAGTGGTCAGTGGGCTCTAAAACTCCTTGAGCTATTAGTTTATCTAATTGTGCATCAATTTTTTTCCTTTAAGGCAAATGGGACCCTTCTGGGCTTTAAGCAATTGGTGGCACCTTGGGATCTAGATTGAAAGTGATAGGGGTCCCCATATACTTGCCCAATCCTTTGCTGAAGACCTCTGGAAACTCAGACTTCAAGGCCTCCTCCCATTCAGTGTTGCTCATGTGATTGATGCCAGTCACCTCGATGCCTAGTGGATTGAACCACTTAAGTCCCAGCAAGCTTGGGCGATCCTTGTCCACGATGGTCAGAGGCAAGCGTTTGGTGTGGCCTTTGAACTTCACGTTGAATTCTCTTGTTCCAACTACTGGAATCTTGTTCCCTTGGTAGTCTTTAAGAGTCAGTGCTTGCTTCTTGAAATGCTTCTTCTGAATGTTTGGGAGTAGTCTGTGAATAGTGTCCCATGACACCATAGATAAATATGAGCCTGAGTCCACTTCCATTTGGCAAGGCCTTCCTTCAATTAGTACCTTGACATGCACTTTTCTGTTATTGATAGAAGAAGAATGACCAATAGTTACTGTCTGATGAGTTTCATTCTTTCCTTTGCTTCTGTGCTGTGCCCCATTTTCTCACTGAGGTTGTTGGGCTTGAATTCTGTGTCAGGAAACTTCCTTCTGTTGGGTGGAGTTCTGGATGATTTGCAGACTCTTGCTAGGTGTCCCTTTTTTCACAACAGAGGCAGATGGTATCTAGAACTTGCATTCAGTGCAGGGGTGGCTTCCCCACAACCTCTGCAGTAGAAATCTTGCCTCTTTCTTCCCAGGTCTTTTTTCCGCTCCATTCTGAGTCTATAAATTCCTTCCTCCACCTCACTACAGTCTGACTCAGAATCTATTTGCTCACAATGAGTTGTTTCCACATCAGGATGGCTTGTGGCCTTGTTAATTTTCTTCATGGCTGCTGCTGAGGACTTGGTAGCTTCTGCTGAAGAGGCCTCTTCTATTGCTTCCTTCAGCGTGATCTTAGGTCTTAGTAATAACTTGCTCTGAAGCACCTTGTCTTTAAGGCCCAGAACAAATCGACGCGCATGGCCTCTTCTAAATTGTTAAATTCATGCACCCCCATGTCTCTTAAACTTGCCTAAGTCATTTACGTTGCTGCTTCCCTTGATCCCGACGGTAAAACTCGTGTCTTTAATGAAGCATGATACTTGTGGGCGTAATGGGCTCTTAACAACTTTTCTAAGTCAGGCCATTCCATTACCTTCATGTCTGCAGCTCTACCAATGCCTCTCGCGCATCTTGAAAACTGCCGGACCGCTTCTGAAATGTCGACAAGATCATTTCCTTCCAGATACATTTGGAAACGATCTGCATATCGTCTCCCAGTCTTCTGCCATCGGATCAACGGGCTGGGGTGTTCAGCGCAGCCATCTCTCTCCTTCTGTTCGTGTTGCCTTCTTCTTCAGGGAGATCCCACCTTCGTCACCAGTGTTAAGTTTGCATGAAGAGACAGACGCAGAGTGCTTCAAGCTCTTTGTTTATTAGTGACTACAGCTCAGAACGACCCACTTTGGCTGGGCTGCGGCTGCTACTATAGCCAGCAGCGCGCAGTTGCCAGCCAATCAGAGTGCAGGGTTTTCCCGCACTTTTTAAACCAATCATTTCTTACATTTTACAAGAACAGTTCAAACTAAACCAATGACTTTAAACCTGCATATATAACAATTTGCTACTTTTTCTAAATTGTAACTAGTTTAAGTGGTATTAGATTTGTTTTGCTTTGAAATTTTGCCCTAGTTATAATAGTTGGACTACCTGCATTACAAGACACCATAAATATTATAATGTAATATAATATAATGTATAATATAATAGTTTAGTATAGTAGTAATTATAATACAATATAATATAACTCTTTGTATAGAGTGAAGTTCTGCTGTTGAATATTAAGAACCCATCTACTTTTCTTCTTTTTGTATTCTAGCTCTTAATGGCTCTGCTCGGCCTTGAAGCTGAATTAGTGTGCTTAGTAGTATGCTATGAAAAACCTATTTTGTAAATGTCTGCTTTCGATCGTTCTGAAGAGATGACTGCATGACTTAATAAACTGTAAATCAAATGTGCAACAACAAACAGGCAGACCTTTTTATTAACAGTCATGGAAGTGTAAGTCACTGAATTGCATAAAAACCTTTTATTAAGTCTGACAATCCTTCTGTTCAATAACGAAAGTACAGATTTCTGACTACATAATATCTTCAATGCTGTAATTCAAAAATCTGAACAGATATCTGAGAGTCAGTTAAGTGTACATGAAGAGAGCATTTGCTATCTTAAAACAACACCATATACTTTAAAAGTCACTTTAAAAGTACTGAATTTCTTGTGCATATGATATATTATTAACAACATTGTAGTATTTTCCATAAGCAGTTTTGGAAAATACATTTTACCTATCATGCTCCCATAACTTGGAAACAAAGTAAAGCTGTTGTTTTGGAGATAGTTCCAAATGAGCTGAGCAGACTATAACACTGCAATTTTAATGAAATCAATACATTGGCATACAAACTGCAAGACAGAAATTCAGCCTACATAAATTTAATTTTTGCTGTTAGGAACACAAGAAAAAAGATTTTAAAGATATCTTAAGCTTGCACTGGACTCCATGAAGATTTTATATAAACAGTAGTGGAATTGAATTTTTTAATATGCTAATATTTGCTAAGAAATGTTTGTATTCTATATCACATGTAGAATAAGAATTATTGAGCATTTTTATTCCTTGCTTGATTCTGGGTACATTTTCTAGCTTTGAATAGTTTTCCATATTGTGTGTGTGTGTACCCCTGCACTGATGGGTACATGATCTGGGATTTAACACTCTTCTTGAAGTTACAAATTAAAACATTATTATGAAGCTGCTGAATAGTGACAGTATGAGTTCACACATATCCCTATATTCTTCATAAAAGAACTGATGTGTGAAGTCTCCTAAGTTAAAGGAATACTATTTTTTCTAAAGAACTATAATTCAGATATAGTGTAGTAAATGAACATTAATAGCATTTCAAACAATAGCTTGCCAACATTTGTTCAAAGGTATATGCTCTGCTGGGAAATGGTGTGCAATTTGTATGAGTTAAACTGTTTCAAATTTGAAACACCCTGGCTTGAAAAGCTGTTCTGAACTCAATGTTAATTCTTTTGAACATCTCAGGACAGCCAAAACAGGTGTTTTGAATTCAAAGTGGTTTGACTAAAAGGCTTTTAACCTCCTACACTGGAATCATTCTTGAAACTATATGGGAAACTGAGATCATTTCGGTCCACTATTTGTGCATATAGATGAATTCATTTCAGATCACATTTAGTTAGAATTAGTATTTCTGATTATCTCCATGAGATCATTTAGGAGCTTTACAGTATCATCTCACATGAATATATTATTTGTGAAGCAGTGTCTTCATATGAGAACTCAGTACCCATGATCAATGTCTATGGAGATTCTCAATCATCCAGGTCATGGTTGTCCCAAAGGTTCTTTTCAAAAGCAACTGGACTTTCTTGGGTTTTCTTTGAAAATGAAGAAGCTTTCTGAATGAGAAGCTAAACATTGTCAAGAAAAAACAAGGAAGTCCAACTGA